>CAXAJV010000248.1:2500-7500 GCA_963969225.1 Xylocopa violacea | reverse complement strand
TACTAAGGAAATCCTGGTTAGTTTCTTTTCCTCCGCTTAGTAATATGCTTAAATTCAGCGGGTAATCTCACCTAATCTGAGGTCGTCTCTACGTGAAACACGAAATTCGTTCGTGCCGTGAAGCCGCTTTTTTTTTTGCACTGCGAGACACGTTAAGGAACCCGCGTCTATTTGGTCAGAGAGAAGGTATTATAAATCCCGTTTTCTTTCGGGAAAACGGGAAAAAAAAAAAATTCGACAACATACAAGAGAGATGATTACGGAGCTTCGACGCACGGGGACGGCAGACGACGAAAAGAACTTTCGTCGTCTCCGACGCAGCGATCCTTTCATTTACCGCTCGATTACCACAAAACTCCGCCGTTCTTCTCGGCGAAGCGTTTTGCGCACCGCGCCAATGTCATTCGTGTCGGTTCTCGGATTCGTAATGCATACGAGACCCTCGCTGGACAACCAAGTTGCCGGCGATTTTTAACATCCGTCCTCTCTTATCGTAGCTATGAACGATTATAAATAATTCCAGCGGTTCCACCTTCCGCGCGTAACACGCAGAGATCGAAACGGAGCGGCTCCTTTTCCCCGATTTATCACCCTGATCCGTCGGAACGACGGATAGGCCGAGTTGGAGCGCGCCCACGCGAATCTCTCTGCTGCGTGGAACGGGAAATAAAAAAAAAAAGGAACGCACGCGTGGAATTACATAACCAAGCTGCGCTTTCCGGGGACTGGATGACCGGCTTTTTGATCGCGCGGTCCCGTCTCGACAACGAAGACATGGGGTGACCAACAACTTGTGGCACCGAGCAGCACCTCGTCGAAGTATAACTTCGAGCCTCGCCAATGGGGTGGGCACAATCTCTTCCCGTATCTACTTCTCTAAACGACTCTCCTCGTTGCGCGTGGCGTTACCGATTCGAGTTCTGTGCTTCGGAATCTGCGGACGCGCGTCACAGGCCAGAAACGTTACAATCGACCATATATATATATATACCAAATGTTCCGATCGACACCGGGCTGACAGACAGAGGCAGCACACCGAGGACGCACGGTAAATTCGAGTCTCGACGAACGTGGCTGGGGTCAGATTCGAACATCCCAAGATCATCAGCGTTCGAAGAGGAAATGCGTCCCCGTGCGCGCGTTTGTCTGTGGTCCCCGACAATCGACGGCATATGGAAATAAAATTCGAGATCGACTTCGGCAACGACGGCCTATATACATTGTATGTATTCGAGTGACGGTCCGCTCAATTTCTTCCTTACACAAAACATGGTATACGCGCACAACGCGCGGAGAGAGCAGAGAGAGAACGGGTTATTCTGATGATTGAACGCAACAACACCCTGGGGCTGTGCGAACTTCGAACGATCGGATGCGCATCATCGTCCCTCACGTTACGACGATGTCGCTCGCTCTCTCTTTCTTGCATATTCTCTTCTCTCTCTCGACCGAGTTCCCAACAATTCGATTCTCTCAGTCTTGCGGCAAAAGAAAAATTCATTTTAAACGACGTCGAGCGCGCGGCATATCAATCGTGCGTTAAAGAGACGCGCGAAGAGTGGTCATGGTGTGTGGCGGGTGTGCGAATTTGGAATACGGAACAAAATCGGCAGTCGAAACACGAAGCGGTTCCCCGTGGGCGGTCGTCCGGTTAAACGAACGACTCACGACGCCACGAAGAACTCGCGCGAGTCCGTGATCGACACCGTCGATTTCCGTGAACCCGTTTAACGCACGCCGCACGCGCGCACACGTTACACCAGTCGCATATAGTCTCGGGGCACGGCCACAGACGACTCGGACGAACGTCCAACGATCGCTCGTACGTCGCGTATCGCTCCTCTTTTTCCCTTTCGGTGCGCCCGAACTCAGAAACGTTCGTAAATGGAATTCGAATGAACGACGGCGGGCAGATTCGAGCACCGGAGAGAAAAGATTCGACGAAACGCAACGCAAGCAGTATTCTGGTTACGTGAACGACCCTCAGCTAGGCGTGGTCCAGGAATTGTATCCGTGGACCGCAATGTGCGTTCGAAATGTCGATGTTCATGTGTCCTGCAGTTCACACGTTGACGCGCAATTAGCTGCGTTCTTCATCGACCCACGAGCCAAGTGATCCACCGTTCAGGGTAATCGTATATGTATATTTTTTATTAATTGTTAAGTCTCTTCGTACTAAGTTTCGAACAAGTCGAGACCCAAACGTCTCCGGCGAAGGAGACGCGGGCGTCGCCCGAATTCTCGGCGACACGATACCGTCCTACGGATGAAACGGACACGCCTGTTTCAGGGTGTTTAGGATACATCCTTTCGGATTCACGCCAGTGTGCCACGCGTCCAGGTAGATAAAATTTTTCGAAAATTCGTTAGGACTCTTCTTCGCGCGTATCGCGCAGACCCTCGAGGCGGTCCCCCCTTCCTCCCGACAACACGAAGCGAGCTTGTAAAATTCGATCTCGCAACGGCGGGTTTATTAAGGGACTCTCGACAACGAGGAAGAATACGCAAACGCGAATATATCGTCGTCCCCTCTGAACGAATGGCACGTGGAAGTGAATACAAAAAAAAAAAAAAAGAAAGATATCCAACACCCAGCGGCGTATTGCTTTCGAGAAGTTGACGACGTTCGTACAGGTAAGTCGTAAAATATCGATGGGACTCGCCGTGAAACCTCGAAGCGGTCTATAATTTTACCCACCCGACAACACGAAGCGAGCATAAAAAATTATTCGATCTCGCAACGGCGGGTGTGTTTCCAGACTCGCGACAACGAGGCTTCGCTCGGCGAAGCGGTCCCCTCTGAACGAACGACACGATCAAAACCCGAACACAGGTGCGTGGTACAAGTTCCTCAAATTCCACGATCCACTGCACGATCTGTGCTTCAGAGCTCAGGTGATAAAAAAAAAAAAAAATTCGTTGGGACTCGGCCGCCAAAGCCTCGAGCGGTCTACCGTTTTTCCCCGGCAACACGAAGCGAGTATAAATTATTCGATCTCGCAACGGCCGGTTTCTCAGACTCTCGACAACGAGGCTATGGCAAAAAGCAAGTCCCCTCTGAGCTTGCAGCACAATTGTGAAACGGGAAAACGAACAAGTACCAGCGGCGTATTGCTTTCACGCAGAGACGCAAAATAATGGTACACACTCGACCTGTCGAATATGCAAAGTCGACGACATAACTTACCGTTCGGGTAAGAAAAATTCGTTAGGACTCGTCGGTTAACAACACCAACACCTCGAGCGCGGTCTGTATAATTTTATTTACCCGACAACACGAAGCGAGCATAATAAATGAGATTCGATCTCGCAACGGCGGGTTCATTATACAGACCCTAATCGCCAACGAGGCTTGGCCCGACGAATCGTCCCCTCCGAACGGAACGGTACGATCGACATTAACACAACCAGGGTACGCGGCGCGACACCACGCTCTTAACGAATTCGAAGTCGACGACGATCGTCGTTCGGGTAAAGATTCGTTGGGACTCGCCGTCGTACACAGCCTCGAGGCGGTCTGTTTCACCCGACAACGCGAAGCGAGCATAATATTGTTCGATCTCGCAACGGCACGGGTTTTCACAGACTCTCGACAACGAGGCTTGGCGGCGACGAATCGTCCCCTCCGAACGGAACGGTACGATCGACTAAAACAGGATACGCGCGACACACGCTCTTAAAGGAATTCGAAGTCGACGACGGCGCGTCCGTTCGGGTGAAGATTCGTTGGGACTCGCCGCACGCGCAGCCTCTGAGCGGTCCAATTTAACCTGCGACACGAAGCGAGCATAAAATGGTTCGATCTCGCAACGGCAACGGGTTTTCATAGACTCTATGAGAGCGAGGCTTGGCGGCGACGAATCGTCCCCTCCGAACGGAACGGTACGATCGACTAAAACAGGATACGCGCGACACACGCTCTTAAAGGAATTCGAAGTCGACGACGGCGCGTCCGTTCGGGTGAAGATTCGTTGGGACTCGCCGCACGCGCAGCCTCTGAGCGGTCCAATTTAACCTGCGACACGAAGCGAGCATAAAATGGTTCGATCTCGCAACGGCAACGGGTTTTCATAGACTCTATGAGAGCGAGGCTTGGCGGCGACGAATCGTCCCCTCCGAACGGAACGGTACGATCGACTAAAACAGGATACGCGCGACACACGCTCTTAAAAGAAATCGAAGTCGACGACGGCGCGTCCGTTCGGGTGAATGATTCGTTGGGACTCGCCGCACGCGCAGCCTCTGAGCGGTCCAATTTAACCTGCGACACGAAGCGAGCATAAAATTGTTCGATCTCGCAACGGCAACGGGTTTTCAGACACTCAACAACGAGGCTTGGCGGCGACGAATCGTCCCCTCCGAACGAAACGGTACGGTACGATCGACTGGTATAAAAGAGCGGGCGACACACGATCCTGCGAATTCGAGATCGACGACGGTACACGTTCATCGTTCGGGTGAAGATTCGTTGGGACTCGCCGCGCGCGCAGCCTCGAAGCGGTCCAATTTAACCTGCGACACGAAGCGAGCATAAAATTGTTCGATCTCGCAACGGCACGGGTTTTCACAGACTCTCGACAACGAGGCTTGGCGGCGACGAATCGTCCCCTCCGAACGAAACGGTACGGTACGATCGACTGGTATAAAAGAGCGGGCGACACACGATCCTGCGAATTCGAGGTCGACGACGGTACAACACGTTCATCGTTCGGGTGAAGATTCGTTGGGACTCGCCGCGCGCGCAGCCTCGAAGCGGTCCAATTTAACCTGCGACACGAAGCGAGCATAAAATTGTTCGATCTCGCAACGGCACGGGTTTTCACAGACTCTCGACAACGAGGCTTGGCGGCGACGAATCGTCCCCTCCGAACGAAACGGTACGGTACGATCGACTGGTATAAAAGAGCGGGCGACGCGATCCTACGAATTCGAGGTCGACGACGGTACACACGTTCGTCGTTCGGGTAAAGATTCGTTGGGACTCGCCGTCGTACACAGCC
>CAXAJV010000247.1:3445324-3726203 GCA_963969225.1 Xylocopa violacea | reverse complement strand
ACGACTGCCTTTCCCAATTCTGCCCGGCAGGCAGCTCGCGTATCTGTCTTACCGGCGGCGAACACAAACGTGTCGTCTGCGTAGCATATCAGGCGCACGCCCGCCGGCATTGCTGCTGTCAACGCGGCATTGTACCCGATGTTCCACAGGAGCGGTCCTAGCACCGATCCCTGGGCTACGCCACGGTTGACAGGTCTGCTTTGTGGCCCATCCTGGCTATCCTAGACTATCGCCCTGTCGCTGAGATAGTCTACCACCACGTTCCTGATGTGTGGTGGGATTCCATGCCTGTCCAGGGCTGCGTAAATAGCTGGCCATTGCAGGGAGTTGAACGCGTTCTTGATGTCTAACGAGACAGAGTATGTAACTCCCACCCTCGACACAACCATCTCGGTGAGTCTCTTGACTTCACTCACCGCGTCGATCGTGCGTCGACCTGCCCGCCCTGAATCCGTACTGGCAGTCCGCCAGTGCAGGTCCGACGCGCGACAGGTGCTGGACGATTCGTTCGTGTATTATTCTTTCGAACAGCTTTCCTACCTCGTCCTGCAACACTATGGGCCGGAACGCTGATGGTGAATCCTCCGGTTTGCCTTCCTTTCGGAGGAGCACCAACCTGCCGGACTTCCATCTTCGAGGGAGCGTCCCCGCCTTGATGCAGGCTGAGAACAGTCTTCTCAGTCTCGAACCAAGGACGCTCAGCGCCATCGTCCAGACACGGCCGGGTATTCCATCCCGGCCGGGGGCTGTGTTCTTCTTCGCCATCCTCTTGACGGCCCCGGCCAGTTCCTCTTCGGAAACCTCCAACTCCGGTGTCCACCCGTATCGGGCCGCTGCTGGGGGCTCTTCGTTCCCTCCCTCTCCAGCAGCGGGACCTCTAAGGTTTCCGTCAACGGGGGCGCCCATGGTCGCAGTTTGTCCATCACTATCTTGTAGGGACGCCCCCATGGATCCTCTTCGAGAGTTTGGAGGAGTCCATCCAATGCGCGTGCCTTGGACTTCCTGATAGCAGCCTGCAGCTCCTTCTTCTTGTCCCTGTAGCTGTTGTACAGCTGCAAAGTCCTCGTCGCGTCCGAGTTCCTTTTTCTTCTCTCTCTGGTGTACTGGCGGCGCCCAACGGTGCAAGTTGCACGGAGCTGCGCGATCTCTGCGTTCCACCAGTATACTGGACGCTTCGGCGCACTGCCGCGGGCTCTTGGCATGCCCGTGTCGCATACCGCTGTCATCGCGTTGACAAACCAGTCCGCCTCGGTGTTGTCATCTTCTATCGGGCTGACCGGCGTCTCCTGCCAGCCTACCGCGAGGATTGCTGCCATCAGGTGGTCTTCCTCGATTCTCCTCAGCGACCACTTCTGGCGGTGGTGATTAGCCTGCCGGGCCGTGTGTGGGACGGAGACATCCATGGAGATGTACAGATGATCGGACAGTGTCTCCTTCTCTTCCACCCTCCATTCTCTAATTTGCCGTGCTGCCTTGCGGTTACCAAAGGAGAGGTCCACGATGCTTTCTCCCTGGTACCGCACGCATGTGCTGGCTGAGCCTTCGTTTAGTAGCGTCAGGCCCAGGCCAGACGCCCAGTCTAGCGTGGCGTGGCCTCTTGCGTCCGTCCTAGATGATCCCCACGCCGTCACGTGCGCATTATAGTCTCCTAGCACTAGGACGGGCGACTCTGCATATCTCGCAACTGTCCGTCCCGTCCTGTCCAACAGGTCTTCGTACTTGCTGATGGACCACCTGGGAGGGGCGTATAGTCCGATAACGGTGAATCCCGCCCAGGTTATCGCGACGAATCCTTCCTCGCGTGCGACCGTCTTGATTGGTCGTACACGTGTCCGTGCAGACTGCACGATCACCACCGAGCCGTCTCTATCTCCTATCCACGCTCGATTGTCGCGGATGGAGTACGGCTCCGCTATCACTGCCAACTCGAAATCGCCGCCCTGTAGTCTTGCTACTACCAGGTCTTGGGCACGGGCAGCATGATTCGAGTTAGTCTGCAGGATACGGCATGGCGTGAATTTTATGCCGTATCCATGGCTTCCTCCTGGCCCTTACCTGCTGGAGTCGTTGTTGCCGGCTCCACGGTCTTTCCTTCTTCCAGAGCGGTCGCTGGTTCATTCCTACATGCCGCTGCCGTTACGGCTTCTACAGCCGGCTTGCTGCTCTTTTTCGTAGCTTTAGGCGCCTTGCACACTTCCCCACCAGCCTTGTGGTGTGCTCGTCTGCCTTCAGCCTTGCAGACGATGCATGTGGGCGCAGTTTGCCTGCACTCACTGGCTCTGTGGCCGGACTCACCGCACCTGTAACACAGGTTGCGCCGATCCACTTTGCTGGTACAGCTTTGCTGTACGTGGACAGTTTCCCAGCACTTGAAGCATCGATCCGGTCTCGGCTTTAAAGCCGCCACCCGGATCAAGGACCAACCGATCCTTATTCTGCCGGCATATGCCACTTTCGTGGCAGCGGCGAGGGGACACTGCACCCACATGGTGCCGAGCCCGTTTGACGAGTCCCGTCGTATCCCGGTCCGTATTTCCTCGGCCTTGCATCCTCCTGCGGATGCGATGGCTTCCGCCACTTCTTGTGGCATTATGGAGCCCTCGAGCCCGTAGACCCTCGGGTCTGCCCTCTTGTGAGGCGTCGCGACATATACCTCTCTGTCGCCCAACGCCTCCCTGAGTTTGCCGGCAAGGGCAGCCGCTGTGGCCTCCTTCTCCTTGCCGGTAACTTCTAGGATCAGTCCGCCCGTTCTGGCCTTTTTCGGGCGGACCTCTTCTATGCCCACCTCTGCGAGCTTTACTCGCTGCCGGGCAGCTGTCATCACCTCAGCGTACGTGGCTTTGCTATCCTGAGGGATGGTGAGGACGACGGCTGCTGTTCTGGGAACCTTTCCCAGTGTCGTCCTTGCGTTGCGTTTCGCTGCGCTGACGCGCACCTGCCTCCTTTCCTTCTCAGCGGCGGCCTTTGATGGCTTGCTAGCCGCCGTTTTCTTTCCCCTTCTGCCCAGGACCTTTGTCCAGGGGAGCTCCACCTGCGTGGTTTTCTTCTCCGCAGGGGGGGGGGGCAGGGCGGAGTGCTGCCTGCCACTCGTTTTCCTTCCTCACGGATTCCTCGCGTATCCTCTTCATACGCGCCTCCAAGGAGGACTCGGTTTTCGCAGGTGCCGTTGTTCCTGTTGCGGGTGGGAGGGCCGTCCGTTTGCCCTTAGCGGACTTTAAGGGGGCCTTCCCCTTTTCGACGTCCGTCGTCGTCTCCCCCGTTTTTCTTACCTTTACGAGGAAGGCACGTTTCGCCGCGGTGGGGCGCTCTTTTACGATCATTGCAGTTGTCTGATCCTTCTTCTTCGGAGGGAGTCTCTCCTTAATTCTCCCTCAGGTCTTCTCGATCCGTCGATCGAATATTTCCTCGAGGCTTGAAAGGATATTCTTGAGTCCAACCTGTAGGATATCCTCTCTTGCCTCCGTTGTAGGCGGTTCTTCTCGCCTTTCTGGCACCGGGCTCCTCCTCGCCGCTGGTTGGGGGGAAACCCGCTCCTCCACGGCTGCCAGCTTCCTCTTTAGCTTCTCGTTCTCGAGGCGCAGGCTTTCTGCCTGCAGCTTCCACTCTTGGGCTTCAGAGCTCACCGCAGCGGGGTTGCCCTTCGCTCGCTCTGCGAGCTCCAAGAGAGTGGCGCGCAGCGTTCTTGCGCCTACGCGTACTGCCCTCTTCATTGGGCCTTGTAGGTTGCGCGATTTTGCTGCAACCCATTCGATCTTGTTCGCCTCTTTCAAGGCGGTCAGTCCAAGATCTGGCAGGGTGGCCCTTCTAGCCTCCGCCTGCAGCTCCTCGTCTGTCGGCACAGGCTTTGTCGACCTTGCCGGTCGAGGGGGGACGACTGTTGCCCAGTCGATCTCTTCGTCTTCCAGGGCGCTGTCTACGTCAGCGGTGGCAGCTTTCCTTTGCCAGCGCCTTGCGCCCTTCGTGGCTCTCTCGGACAAGGTCGACACCATCGATGTCACAGAGGCGTCCGTGTCATACGCCTCCGTGGTCTGCCTTGCCTCCTTCTGTCCTTTGCTGGACTTAGGGCATGGCCTCGTCGTCATGGATATGATGGAGGCGAGCGACTCATCGGAGTCGCCTCCAACGCTGGACGGATCTCCTGCGCGCCTCTTCTTAGCCGCGAGGCGGCTGTTTCGCCTCTTGAGGGATCGCTCTTCCATCTCGGATGTCGAGTGGTCCTCCGATCTTGCCGAGAATAGACAGCTGGGGCCTGGCCCTTTTCCACAGGCTGGAGCCTGTGGCTGTATGAAATAGTCGGCGTAGTCCATTTTGGGATTACCCCTGCCGGACATGTTCGCTTCCCTCTTCGTGTTTCTGTTCGTGTTCGTGTTCCTCAGTTTTGCACGAAACTTCACGAAAAACACATTTGTTTGTCGCATAGGTATTATTGAACCGTCGGTAAGTTACCGGCACACTCCTCCGCCGAGTGGCCTGGTTTGCCCTGTGCACGGTCCGACAGTCGCTAAATGTACGCGCGCACTCTTTACCAACACTCGGTCCGCGAATTTTGCGGTTACCTATCGAAGGTTATCGAGGGTGGATGTAGTTTTCGACCGTCCATAAGTCACCACCTGGTGCCTGTTCGCAGAGACCGAGGAGGTGTCAATTATAGTTTATCGGCCACCGATAGACACCACGGACACAAAAAAATCACCCTCGGTCGGAAATTGTCCGGTTACCGACCGTTCAGTTACCGACAGCAGAGCTGTCGGTAAGTTACCACGTACTGCACTCACTCGTTTCGACCGAGGAACTGTCAGTTACTGTTTATTGGCCGTCGATGAGTACGCAAAACGCTGCAGTTTAATCCGCGGCCGGCAATTGTTAAGTTACCGACTGCCCGGTTACCGATGCTGGGTTCGCCCGACCGTCGGTAATGCCTCCGTCTCAAAACCCGACTTCCGGGTTGTTGCTTGGTTTGTTTTAACCAACAATACCCTAAACTAACAACCAATATCGTGGCAATCGGTGTTTTTGCAAAATTACCAACCGCACGGTTATCGACCGCAGGTGGTACCGCTGCTGTCGGTAATTCGAAATTTTTCAGTTCCCGCTGCGTTTATTTCAGTTATTATTTGTTGAAAACGCACTACACCTTCGTCAACGATCAATTTCGCACGGCTGGCAGGAAAAAACGGCGAGAAATTCCAATTCGTGCGACCGGAATGTTACCTACGACGGTCGGCAAACTTTACCGACCGTGAGCTGTCAAACTCTTGCAAGAATTGATTTTTGACTTGTTTATTACCGCATGCACTGTTTCTACGTGTCCAATAAACAATTCTACGTCCACTCACTGGCACACGGTGCAACCTTGGTAGAGTTGCTGCAAAATTTTCACCTCCGTCAACTATGTTCCGTGGTGGCAGCACTACTCGGTTCCACTTCGCCAAAATTTACTGTTTTTTACTGTTTTTAACAGTTTTTCCGCCTCGTAATTGCACAAAATCAGTGTCTATTGTCACTTCACACCCGATTATGGCAATTTCCGCACCGAAAAAGGCCTATTTAAAATTCTTGATTTTTCGCCACGTGCACGTTTTCCCACACAAAGGAGTGACGTCACACGTCACTCCTATTTCACTTAAAATCGCTTATTTTCACTTTTTTAAGCGTTTTTTCACCACGAATAAGTTTATTTCTAGTGTCTGTGGTCACTTTACACATTCTCGTCGTAAATTCACACGCACAAACGGTCAATTTTCAAAGTTTATTGCCGTATATGACAACACGTGTTTTCACGCAGCAAAACAAAGTGTTACACTTTTTCACCGTTTTTCCACCTTTTCACTGAACTTCACTTCACTACACTTACCTAGCGGATCCTCTTCACCTCCTGGAACACCCTCAGCTCCGCTCAAACCCTGAAATTCGCGAAACGTGCCCCGAAGCGCGTACCGTACGGCAGCAAACGCGTCACCACGTGCAAATCGAACAAAAACGCGCACGTATTATGCTCGATTTGCCCCCTACTCGCGACTTTCACGTGAGATTTTCGTCTCAACGCGTAGTTTCGCGTACCCGTAACGGGCCAAAAACAAGTTTTGACACGAAACTCGCCATCTTCCTCGAAAATTAGAACGGATTTCAGAGAGCTATCGTACGCACGTCCGTCAGCTTACTCGTCCGCCATGCAAATCTCTCATAACGTTATATATCCTAACCTAAGGCAACCTAACATCTCGAATGTAGTGTTTTAGAACATTCCAGGCGGGTCGGCCCCTACTTCTCGGTGGGAACATTATATACGTCATTACCGTAATATAACCTAACCTAACCCATCTACACCCTCGGTGATAATGTTTTACAGAATCCCGGTCTTGTCGGCCCCCACATCTCGGTGGTAACATTATATACGTCTATAACGATATATATCCAAACCTAAGGGAACCTAACATCTCGGATGTAATATTTTACAACATTCCTGGCATGTCGGTCCCTACTTCTCGGTGGGAATATTATATACGTCTATAACGTTATATATCATAACCTAAGGCAACCTAACATCTCGGATGTAATAGTTGACAACATTCCTGGCGTGTAGGCCCGTACTTCTGGGTGGGGACATTATATACATCTATAACATTGTATATCCTAACCTAAGGCAACCTAACATCTCGGATGTAATATTTTACAACATTCTGGCGTGTCGTCGACTGCTTCTCGATGGGGAGATTATATACGTCTATAACCTTGTATATCCTAACCTAAGGCAGCCTAACATCTCGGATGTAATATTTTACAACATTCCTGGCATGTCGGTCCCTATATCTCGGTGGGAACATACTATACGTATATAACGTTGTATATCCCAACCTAAGGCAACCTAACATCTCGGATGTAATAGTTGACAACATTCCTGGCGTGTAGGCCCGTACATCTCGGTGGGAACATTGTATACGTCTATAACGTTATATATCCTAGCCTAAGGCGACCTAGCATGTCGAATGTAATATTTTACAACATTCCTGGCGTGTCGTCGCCTGCTTCTCGATGGGGACATTATATACGTCTATATCGTTGTATATCCTAACCTAAAGCAACCTAACATCTGGGATGTAATATTATACAAGATTCCAGGCATGTCGGTCCCCAAGTCGCGGTAGGAACATACTATACGTCTATAACGTTGTATATCCTAACCTAAGGGAACCTAACATCTCGGGTGTAATATTTTACAACATTGCTGACGCGTCGGCCCCTATTTTTCGATGGGAATATTATATACGTCTATAACGTTATATATCCTAGCCTAAGGCGACCTAACATGTCGAATGTAATATTTTACAACATTCCTGGCGTGTCGTCGCCTGCTTCTCGATGGGGACATTATATACGTCTATATCGTTGTATATCCTAACCTAAAGCAACCTAACATCTGGGATGTAATATTATACAAGATTCCTGGCATGTCGGTCCCCAAGTCTCGGTAGGAACATTATATACGTCTATAACGATATATATCCAAACCGAAGGGAACCTAACATCTCGGATGTAATATTTTACAACATTCCTGGCGTGTCGTCGCCTGCTTCTCGATGGGGACATAATATACGTCTATAACGCTGTATATCCTAACCTAACGCAACCTAACATCTGGGATGTAATATTTTACAACATTCCTGGCGTGTCGTAGCCTGCTTCTCGACGGGGACATAATATACGTCTATAAGGTTGTATATCCTTACCTAACGCAACCTAACATCTGGGATGTAATATTTTACAACATTCCTGGAGTGTCGTCGCCTACTTCTGGATAGGGTCATTATATACATCTATAACCTTGTATATTCTAACCTAAGGCAACCTAACATCTCGGATGTAATATTTTATAACATTCCTGGCGTGTCGTCGCCTACTTCTCGATGGGGACATTATATACATCTATAACATTGTATATCCTAACCTAAGGCAACCTAACATCTCGGATGTAATATTTTACAACATTGTGGCGTGTCGTCGACTGCTTCTCGATGGGGAGATTATATACGTCTATAACGTTGTATATCCTAACCTAACGCAACCTAACATTTGGGATGTAATATTGTACAACATTCCTTGCATGTCGGTGCCTACGTCTCGGTGGGAACATTATATACGTCTATAACGATATACATCCTAACCTAAGGCAACCTAACATATCGGATGTAATAGTTGACAACATTCCTGGCGCGTAGGCCCGAACTTCTCGGTGGGAACATTGTATACGTCTATAACGTTATATATCCTAGCCTAAGGCGACCTAACATATCGAATTTAGTATTTTACATCATTCCTGGCGTGTCGTCGCCTACTTCTCGATGGGGACATTATATACATCTATAACATTGTATATCCTAACCTAAGGCCACCTAACATCTCGGATGTAATATTTTACAACATTCTGGCGTGTCGTCGACTGCTTCTCGATGGGGAGATTATATACGTCTATAACGTTGTATATCCTAACCTAACGCAAACTAACATTTGGGATGTAATATTTTACAACATTCCTTGCATGTCGCTGCCTACGTCTCGGTGGGAACATTATGTGCGTCTATAACGATATAAATCCTAACGTAAGGCAACCTAACACCTCCGATGTAATAGTTGACAACATTCCTAGCGTGTAGGCCCGTACTTCTCGGTGGGAACATTGTATACGTCTATAACGTTATATATCCTAGCCTAAGGCGACCTAACATGTCGAATGTAAAATTATACAACATTCCTGGCGTGTCGTCGCCTACTTCTCGATGGGGACATTATATACATGTATAACATTGTATATCCTAACCTAAGGCAACCTAACATCTCGGATGTAATATTTTACAACATTCTGGCGTGTCGTCGACTGCTTCTCGATGGGGAGATTATATACGTCTATAACGTTGTATATCCTAACCTAACGCAACCTAACATCTCGGATGTAATATTTGACAACATTCCTGGCGTGTTAGCTCGCACTTCTCGCATGAAACATCATATACGTCTATAGCTGTATATATCCTAAACGAAGGCAACCTTATATCTCGGATGTAATATTTTACAACATTCCTGGCGCGTCGGCCCCTACTTTCAGGTGGGAACGTTATATACGTCTATAACGATATATATCCTGTCGTAAGGCAACATAACATCTCGGATGTAATATTTTACAACATTCCTGGCGTGTCGTCGCCCGCTTCTCGATGGGGACATTATATACGTCTATAACGTTGTATATCCTAACCTAAAGCAACCTCACATCTGGGATGTAATATTTTACAAGATTCCTGGCATGTCTGTCCCCACGTCTCGGTGGGAACATTATATACGTCTATAAAGATATATACCCTAACCTAAGGCAACCTAACATCTCGGATGTAATATTTTACAACATTCCTGGCGTGTCGTCGCCTACTTCTGGATGGGGACATTATATACATCTATAACGTTATATGTCCTAACCTAAGGGAAAACAAACATCTCGGGTGTAATATTTTACAACATTCCTGGCATGTCGGTCCCTACATCTCGGTGGGAACATACTATACGTCTATAACGTTGTATATCCTAACCTAAGGGAACCTAACATCCCGGGTGTAATATTTTACAACATTCCTGACGCGTCGGCCCTTTTTTTCAGTGGGAACATTATATACGTCTATAACGTTATATATTCTAGCCTAAGGCAACCTAACATGTCGAATGTAAAATTTTACAACATTCCTGGCGTGTCGTCGCCTACTTCTCGATGGGGACATTATATACATCTATAACATTGTATATCCTAACCTAAGGCAACCTAACATCTCGGATGTAATATTTTACAACATTCTGGCGTGTCGTCGACTGCTTCTCGATGGGGAGATTATATACGTCTATAACGTTGTATATCCTAACCTAACGCAACCTAACATTTGGGATGTAATATTTTACAACATTCCTTGCATGTCGGTGCCTACATCTCGGTGGGAACATACTACACGACTATAACGTTGTATATCCTAACATATGGAAACCTAACATCTCGGGTGTAATATTTAACAACATTCCTGACGCGTCGGCCCCTATTTTTCAGTGGGAACATTATATACGTCTATAACGTTATATATTCTAGCCTAAGGCAACCTAACATGTCGAATGTAATACTTTACAACATTCCTGGCGTGTCGTCGCCTACTTCTCGATGGGGAAATTATATACATCTATAACCTTGTATATCCTAACCTAAGGCAGCCTAACATCTCGGATGTAATATTTTACAACATTCCTGGCATGTCGGTCCCTACATCTCGGTGGGAACATACTATACGTCTATAACGTTGTATATCCTAACCTAAGGGAACCTAACATCTCGGGTGTAATATTTTACAATATTCCTGACGCGTCGGCCCCTATTTTTCGGTGAGAACATTATATACGTCTATAACGTTATATATCCTAGCCTAAGGCGACCTAGCATGTCGAATGTAATATTTTACAACATTCTGGCGTGTCGTCGACTGCTTCTCGATGGGGAGATTATATACGTCTATAACGTTGTATATCCTAACCTAACGCAAACTAACATTTGGGATGTAATATTTTACAACATTCCTTGCATGTCGCTGCCTACGTCTCGGTGGGAACATTATATGCGACTATAACGATATATATCCTAACGTAAGGCAACCTAACACCTCCGATGTAATAGTTGACAACATTCCTGGCGTGTAGGCCCGTACTTCTCGGTGGGAACATTGTATACGTCTATAACGTTATATATCCTAGCCTAAGGCGACCTAACATGTCGAATGTAAAATTTTACAACATTCCTGGCGTGTCGTCGCCTACTTCTCGATGGGGACATTATATACATCTATAACATTGTATATCCTAACCTAAGGCAACCTAACATCTCGGATGTAATATTTTACAACATTCTGGCGTGTCGTCGACTGCTTCTCGATGGGGAGATTATATACGTCTATAACGTTGTATATCCTAACCTAACGCAACCTAACATCTCGGATGTAATATTTGACAACATTCCTGGCGTGTTAGCTCGCACTTCTCGCAAGAAAGATCATATACGTCTATAGCTGTATATATCCTAAACGAAGGCAACCTAATATCTCGGATGTAATATTTTACAACATTCCTGGCGCGTCGGCCCCTACTTTCAGGTGGGAACGTTATATACGTCTATAACGATATATATCCTGTCGTAAGGCAACATAACATCTCGGATGTAATATTTTACAACATTCCTGGCGTTTCGTCGCCCGCTTCTCGATGGGGACATTATATACGTCTATAACGTTGTATATCCTAACCTAAAGCAACCTCACATCTGGGATGTAATATTTTACAAGATTCCTGGCATGTCTGTCCCCACCTCTCGGTGGGAACATTATATACGTCTATAAAGATATATACCCTAACCTAAGGCAACCTAACATGTCGAATGTAAAATTTTACAACATTCCTGGCCTGTCGTCGCCTACTTCTCGATGGGGACATTATATACATCTATAACCTTGTATACCCTAACCTAAGGCAGCCTAACATCTCGGATGTAATATTTTACAGCATTCCTGGCATGTCGGTCCCTACATCTCGGTGGGAATATACTATACGTCTATAACGTTGTATATACTAACCTAAGGGAACCTAACATCTCGGATGTAATAGTTGAAAACATTCCAGGCGTGTAGGCCCGTACTTCTCGGTGGGAACATTGTATACGTCTGTAACGTTATATATCCTAGCCTAAGGCGACCTAGCATGTCGAATGTAATATTTTACATCATTCCTGGCGTGTCGTCGCCTGCTTCTCGATGGGAACATTATATACGTCTATAACGTTGTGTATCCTAACCTAACGCAACCTAACATCTGGGATGTAATATTCCTGGCGTGTCGTCGCCTACTTCTGGATGGGGAGCTTATATACGTCTATAACGTTATATATACTAACCTAAGGCAACCTAGCATCTCGGATGTAATAGTTGACAACATTCCTGGCGTGTCCGCCCGTACTTCTCGGTGGGAACATTATATACGTCTATAACGTTATATATCCTAGCCTAAGGCAACATAACATGTCGAATGTAATATTTTACAGCATTCCGGGCGTGTCGTCGCCTGCTTCTCGATGGGGACATAATATACGTCTATAACGTTGTATATCCTAACATAACACAACCTAACATCTGGGATGTAATATTTTACAACATTCCTGGCGTGTCGTCGCCTGCTTCTGGATGGGGACATAATATACGTTTATAACGTTGTATATCCTTACCTAACGCAACCTAACATCTGGGATGTAATATTTTACAACATTCCTGGAGTGTCGTCGCCTACTTCTGGATAGGGTCATTATATACATCTATAACATTGTATATCCTAACCTAAGGCAACCTATCATCTCGGATGTAATATTTTATAACATGCCTGGCATGTCGGACCCTACTTCTCGGTGGAAACATTGTATACGTCTATAACGGTATATATCCTAACCTAAGGCAACCTAACATCTCGGATGTAATAGTTGACAACATTCCTGGCGTGTAGGCCCGTACTTCTCGGTGGGAACATTGTATACGTCTATAACGTTATATATCCTAACCTAAGGCGACCTAACATGTCGAATGTAATATTTTACAACATTCCTGGCGTGTCGTCGCCTGCTTCTCCATGGGGACATTATATACGTCTATAACGTTGTATATCCTAACCTAACGTAACCTAACATCTCGGATGTAATATTTTACAACATTCCTGGCATGTCGGTCCCTACATCTCGGTGGGAACATACTATACGTCTATAACGTTGTATATCCTAACATAAGGGAACCTAACATCTCGGGTGTAATATTTTACAACATTCCTGACGCGTCGGCCCCTATTTTTCAGTGGGAACATTATATACGTCTATAACGTTATATATTCTAGCCTAAGGCAACCTAACATGTCGAATGTAAAATTTTACAACATTCCTGGCGTGTCGTCGCCTACTTCTCGATGGGGACATTATATACATGTATAACCTTGTATATCCTAACCTAAGGCAGCCTAACATCTCGGATGTAATATTTTACAACATTCCTGGCATGTCGGTCCCTACATCTCGGTGGGAACATACTATACGTCTATAATGTTGTATATCCTAACCTAAGGGAACCTAACATCTCGGGTGTAATATTTTACAACATTCCTGACGCGTCGGCCCCTATTTTTCGATGGGAACATTATATACGTCTATAACGTTATATATCCTAACCTAAGGCAACCTAACATCTCGGATGTAATATTTTACAGCATTCCTGGCATGTCGGTCCCTACATCTCGGTGGGAATATACTATACGTCTATAACGTTGTATATACTAACCTAAGGGAACCTAACATCTCGGATGTAATAGTTGAAAACATTCCAGGCGTGTAGGCCCGTACTTCTCGGTGGGAACATTGTATACGTCTGTAACGTTATATATCCTAGCCTAAGGCGACCTAGCATGTCGAATGTAATATTTTACATCATTCATGGCGTGTCGTCGCCTGCTTCTCGATGGGAACATTATATACGTCTATAACGTTGTGTATCCTAACCTAACGCAACCTAACATCTGGGATGTAATATTCCCGGCGTGTCGTCGCCTACTTCTGGATGGGGACATTATATACGTCTATAACATTATATATCCTAACGTAAGGCAACATAACATCTCGGATGTAATAGTTGACAACATTCCTGGCGTATCCGCCCGTACTTCGCGGTGGGAACATTATATACGTCTATAACGTTATATATCCTAGCCTAAGGCCACCTAACATGTCGAATGTAATATTTTACAACATTCCTGACGCGCCGGCCCCTATTTTTCGTTGGGAACATTATATACGTCTATAACGTTATATATCCTAGTCTAAGGCAACCTAACATGTCGAATGTAATACTTTACAACATTCCTGGCGTGTCGTCGCCTACTTCTCGATGGGGACATTATATACATCTATAACCTTTGTATATCCTAACCTAAGGCAGCCTAACATCTCGGATGTAATATTTTACAACATTCCTGGCATGTCGGTCCCTACATCTCGGTGGGAACATACTATACGTATATGACGTTGTATATCCCAACCTAAGGGAACCTAACATCTCGGATGTAATAGTTGACAACATTCCTGGCGTGTAGGCCCGTACTTCTCGGTGGGAACATTGTATACGTCTGTAACGTTATATATCCTAGCCTAAGGCGACCTAGCATGTCGAATGTAATATTTTACATCATTCCTGGCGTGTCGTCGCCTGCTTCTCGATGGGAACATTATATACGTCTATAACGTTGTGTATCCTAACATAACGCAACCTAACATCTGGGATGTAATATTCCTGGCGTGTCGTCGCCTACTTCTGGATGGGGAGATTATATGCGTCTATAACGTTATATATCCTAACGTAAGGCAACATAACATCTCGGATGTAATAGTTGACAACATTCCTGGCGTATCCGCCCGTACTTCGCGGTGGGAACATTATATACGTCTATAACGTTATATATCCTAGCCTAAGGCCACCTAACATGTCGAATGTAATATTTTACAACATTCCTGACGCGCCGGCCCCTATTTTTCGGTGGGAACATTATATACGTCTATAACGTTATATATCCTAGTCTAAGGCAACCTAACATGTCGAATGTAATACTTTACAACATTCCTGGCGTGTCGTCGCCTACTTCTCGATGGGGACATTATATACGTCTATAACGTTGTGTATCCTAACATAACGCAACCTAACATCTGGGATGTAATATTTTACAACACTCCTGGAGTGTCGTCGCCTACTTCTGGATAGGGTCATTATATACATCTATAACATTGTATATCCTAACCTAAGGCAACCTATTATCTCGGATGTAATATTTTATAACATTCCTGGCATGTCGGTCCCTACTTCTCGGTGGAAACATTGTATACGTCTATAACGGTATATATCCTAACCTAAGGCAACCCAACATCTCGGATATAATAGTTGAAAACAATCCTGGCGTGTCCGCCCGTACTTCTCGGTGGGAACATTATATACGTCTATAACGTTATATATCCTAGCCTAAGGCCACCTAACATGTCGAATGTAATATTTTACAACATTCCTGACGCGTCGGCCCCTATTTTTCGGTGGGAACATTATATACGTCTATAACGTTATATATCCTAGTCTAAGGCAACCTAACATGTCGAATGTAATACTTTACAACATTGCTGGCGTGTCGTCGCCTACTTCTCGATGGGGACATTATATACGTCTATAACGTTGTGTATCCTAACCCAAAGCAACCTAACATCTGGGATGTAATATTATACAAGATTCCTGGCATGTCGGTCCCCAAGTCTCGGTAGGAACATTATATACGTCTATAACGATATATATCCAAACCGAAGGGAACATAACATGTCGGATGTAATATTTTACAACATTCCTGGCGTGTCGTCGCCTGCTTCTCGATGGGGACATAATATACGTCTATAACGTTGTATATCCTAACCTAACGCAACCTAACATCTGGGATGTATTATTTTACAACATTCCTGGCGTGTCGTCGCCTACTTCTCGATGGGAACATTATATACGTCTATAACGTTGTGTATCCTAACCTAACGCAACCTAACATCTGGGATGTAATATTCCTGGCGTGTCGTCGCCTACTTCTGGATGGGGAGATTATATACGTCTATAACGTTATATGTCCCAACCTAAGGCAACCTAACATCTCGGATGTAATAGTTGACAACATTCCTGGCGTGTCCGCCCGTACTTCTCGGTGGGAACATTATATACGTCTATAACGTTATATATCCTAGCCTAAGGCCACATAACATGTCGAATGTAATACTTTACAACATTCCTGGCGTGTCGTCGCCTACTTCTCGATGGGGACATTATATACATCTATAACCTTGTATATCCTAACCTAAGGCAGCCTAACATCTCGGATGTAATATTTTACAACATTCCTGGCATGTCGGTCCCTACATCTCGGTGGGAACATACTATACGTCTATAACGTTGTATATCCTAACCTAAGGGAATCTAACATCTCGGGTGTAATATTTTACAATATTCCTGACGCGTCGGCCCCTATTTTTCGGTGAGAACATTATATACGTCTATAACGTTATATATCCTAGCCTAAGGCTTCCTAACATGTCGAATGTAATATTTTACAACATTCCTGGCGTGTCGTCGCCTGCTTATCGATGGGGACATAATATACGTCTATAACGTTGTATATCCTAACCTAACGCAACCTAACATCTGGGATGTAATATTTTACAACATTCCTGGCATGTCGGTCCCTACATCTCGGTGGGAACATACTATACGTCTATAACGTTGTATATCCTAACCTAAGGGAACCTAACATCTCGGGTGTAATATTTTACAATATTCCTGACGCGTCGGCCCCTATTTTTCGGTGAGAACATTATATACATCTATAACGTTATATATCCTAGCCTAAGGCTTCCTAACATGTCGAATGTAATATTTTACAACATTCCTGGCGTGTCGTCGCCTACTTCTCGATGGGGACATTATATACATCTATAACCTTGTATATCCTAACCCAAGGCAGCCTAACATCTTGGATGTAATATTTTACAACATTCCTGGCGTGTCGTCGCCTGCTTATCGATGGGGACATAATATACGTCTATAACGTTGTATATCCTAACCTAACGCGACCTAACATCTGGGATGTAATATTTTACAACATTCCTGGCATGTCGGTCCCTACATCTCGGTGGGAACATACTATACGTCTATAACGTTGTATATCCTAACCTAAGGGAACCTAACATCTCGGGTGTAATATTTTACAATATTCCTGACGCGTCGGCACCTATTTTTCGGTGGGAACATTATATACGTCTATAACGTTATATATCCTAGCCGAAGGCGACCTAACATGTCGAATGTAATATTTTACAACATTCCTGGCGTGTCGTCGCCTGCTTCTCGATGGGGACATTATATACGTCTATATCGTTGTATATCCTAACCTAAAGCAACCTAACATCTGGGATGTAATATTATACAAGATTCCTGGCATGTCGGTCCCCAAGTCTCGGTAGGAACATTATATACGTCTATAACGATATATATCCAAACCGAAGGGAACCTAACATCTCGGATGTAATATTTTGCAACAATCCGGGCTTGTCGTCGCCTGCTTCTCGATGGGGACATTATATACGTCTATAACTTTGTGTACCCTAACCTAACGCAACCTAACATCTGGGATGTAATATTCCCGGCGTGTCGTCGCCTACTTCTGGATGGGAACATTATATACGTCTATAACGTTATATATCCTAGTCTAAGGCAACCTAACATGTCGAATGTAATACTTTACAACATTCCTGGCGTGTCGTCGCCTACTTCTCGATGGGGACATTATATACATCTATAACCTTGTATATCCTATCCTAAGGCAGCCTAACATCTCGGATGTAATATTTTACAACATTCCTGGCATGTCGGTCCCTACATCTCGGTGGGAACATACTATACGTCTATAACGTTGTATATCCTAACCTAAGGGAACCTAACATCTCGGGTGTAATATTTTACAATATTCCTGATGCGTCGGCCCCTATTTTTCGGTGAGAACATTATATACGTCTATAACGTTATATATCCTAGCCTAAGGCTTCCTAACATGTCGAATGTAATATTTTACAACATTCCTGGCGTGTCGTCGCCTACTTCTCGATGGGGACATTATATACATCTATAACCTTGTATATCCTAACCCAAGGCAGCCTAACATCTTGGATGTAATATTTTACAACATTCCTGGCGTGTCGTCGCCTGCTTATCGATGGGGACATAATATACGTCTATAACGTTGTATATCCTAACCTAACGCAACCTAACATCTGGGATGTAATATTTTACAACATTCCTGGCATGTCGGTCCCTACATCTCGGTGGGAATATACTATACGTCTATAACGTTGTATATCCTAACCTAAGGGAACCTAACATCTCGGGTGTAATATTTTACAATATTCCTGACGCGTCGGCACCTATTTTACGGTGGGAACATTATATACGTCTATAACGTTATATATCCTAGCCGAAGGCGACCTAACATGTCGAATGTAATATTTTACAACATTCCTGGCGTGTCGTCGCCTGCTTCTCGATGGGGACATTATATACGTCTATATCGTTGTATATCCTAACCTAAAGCAACCTAACATCTGGGATGTAATATTATACAAGATTCCTGGCATGTCGGTCCCCAAGTCTCGGTAGGAACATTATATACGTCTATAACGATATATATCCAAACCGAAGGGAACCTAACATCTCGGATGTAATATTTTACAACATTCCGGGCTTGTCGTCGCCTGCTTCTCGATGGGGACATTATATACGTTTATAACTTTGTGTACCCTAACCTAACGCAACCTAACATCTGGGATGTAATATTCCCGGCGTGTCGTCGCCTACTTCTGGATGGGAACATTATATACGTCTATAACGTTATATATCCTAGTCTAAGGCAACCTAACATGTCGAATGTAATACTTTACAACATTCCTGGCGTGTCGTCGCCTACTTCTCGATGGGGACATTATATACATCTATAACCTTGTATATCCTAACCTAAGGCAGCCTAACATCTCGGATGTAATATTTTACAACATTCCTGGCGTGTCGGTACCTACATCTCGGTGGGAACATACTATACGTATATAACGTTGTATATCCTAACCTAAGGGAACCTAACATCTCGGATGTAATAGTTGACAACATTCCTGGCGTGTAGGCCCGTACTTCTCGGTGGGAACATTGTATACGTCTATAACGTTATATATCCTAGCCTAAGGCGACCTAGCATGTCGAATGTAATATTTTACATCATTCCTGGCGTGTCGTCGCCTGCTTCTCGATGGGAACATTATATACGTCTATAACGTTTTGTATCCTAACCTAACGCAACCTAACATCTGGGATGTAATATTCCTGGCGTGTCGTCGCCTACTTCTGGATGGGGAGATTATATACGTCTATAACGTTATATGTCCCAACCTAAGGCAACCTAACATCTCGGATGTAATAGTTGACAACATTCCTGGCGTGTGCGCCCGTACTTCTCGGTGGGAACATTATATACGTCTATAACGTTATATATCCTAGCCTAAGGCCACATAACATGTCGAATGTAATACTTTACAACATTCCTGGCGTGTCGTCGCCTACTTCTCGATGGGGACATTATATACATCTATAACCTTGTATATCCTAACCTAAGGCAACCTAACATCTCGGATGTAATATTTTACAACATTCCTGGCATGTCGGTCCCTACATCTCGGTGGGAACATACTATACGTCTATAACGTTGTATATCCTAACCTAAGGGAACCTAACATCTCGGGTGTAATATTTTACAATATTCCTGACGCGTCGGCCCCTATTTTTCGGTGAGAACATTATATACGTCTATAACGTTATATATCCTAGCCTAAGGCTTCCTAACATGTCGAATGTAATATTTTACAACATTCCTGACGTGTCGGCCCCTATTTTTCGGTGGGAACATTATATACGTCTATAACGATATATATCCAAACCGAAGGGAACCTAACATGTCGGATGTAATATTTTACAACATTCCTGGCGTGTCGTCGCCTGCTTCTCGATGGGGACATAATATACGTCTATAACGTTGTATATCCTAACCTAACGCAACCTAACATCTGGGGTGTATTATTTTACAACATTCCTGGCGTGTCGTCGCCTGCATCTCGACGGGGACATAATATACGTCTATAACGTTGTATATCCTTACCTAACGCAACCTAACATCTGGGATGTAATATTTTACAACATTCCTGGAGTGTCGTCGCCTACTTCTGGATGGGGTCATTATATACATCTATAACCTTGTATATTCTAACCTAAGGCAACCTAACATCTCGGATGTAATATTTTATAACATTCCTGGCGTGTCGTCGCCTGCTTCTCCATGGGGACATTATATAAGTCTATAACGTTGTATATCCTAACCTAACGCAACCTAACATCTCGGATGTAATATTTTACAACATTCCTGACGCGTCGACCCCTATTTTTCGGTGGGAACATTATATACGTCTATAACGTTATATATTCTAGCCTAAGGCAACCAAACATGTCGAATGTAAAATTTTACAACATTCCTGGCGTGTCGTCGCCTACTTCTCGATGGGGACATTATATACATCTATAACATTGTATATCCTAACCTAAGGCAACCTAACATCTCGGATGTAATATTTTACAACATTGTGGCGTGTCCTCGACTGCTTCTCGATGGGGAGATTATATACGTCTATAACGTTGTATATCCTAACCTAACGCAACCTAACATTTGGAATGTAATATTTTACAACATTCCTTGCATGTCGGTGCCTACGTCCCGGTGGGAAAATTATATACGTCTATAACGATATATATCCTAACCTAAGGCAACCTAACATATCGGATGTAATAGTTGACAACATTCCTGGCGTGTAGGCCGGAACTTCTCGGTGTGAACATTGTATATGTCTATAACGTTATATATCCTAGCCTAAGGCGACCTAACATATCGAATTTAATATTTTACATCATTCCTGGCGTGTCGTCGCCTGCTTCTCGATGGGAACATTATATACGTCTATAACGTTGTGTATCCTAACCTAACGCAACCTAACATCTGGGATGTAATATTCCCGGCGTGTCGTCGCCTACTTCTGGATGGGGACATTATATACGTCTATAACATTATATATCCTAACGTAAGGCAACCTAACATCTCGGATGTAATAGTTGACAACATTCCTGGCGTATCCGCCCGTACTTCGCGGTGGGAACATTATATACGTCTATAACGTTATATATCCTAACCTAAGGCCACCTAACATTTCGAATGTAATATTTTACAACATTCCTGACGCGCCGGCCCCTATTTTTCGGTGGGAACATTATATACGTCTATAACGTTATATATCCTAGTCTAAGGCAACCTAACATGTCGAATGTAATACTTTACAACATTCCTGGCGTGTCGTCGCCTACTTCTCGATGGGGACATTATATACGTCTATAACTTTGTGTATCCTAACATAACGCAACCTAACATCTGGGATGTAATATTTTACAACACTCCTGGAGTGTCGTCGCCTACTTCTGGATAGGGTCATTATATACATCTATAACATTGTATATCCTAACCTAAGGCAACCTATTATCTCGGATGTAATATTTTATAACATTCCTGGCGTGTAGGCCCGTACTTCTCGGTGGGAACATTGTATACGTCTATAACGTTATATATCCTAGCCTAAGGCGACCTAGCATGTCGAATGTAATATTTTACATCATTCCTGGCGTGTCGTCGCCTGCTTCTCGATGGGAACATTATATACGTCTATAACGTTTTGTATCCTAACCTAACGCAACCTAACATCTGGGATGTAATATTCCTGGCGTGTCGTCGCCTACTTCTGGATGGGGAGATTATATACGTCTATAACGTTATATGTCCCAACCTAAGGCAACCTAACATCTCGGATGTAATAGTTGACAACATTCCTGGCGTGTGCGCCCGTACTTCTCGGTGGGAACATTATATACGTCTATAACGTTATATATCCTAGCCTAAGGCCACATAACATGTCGAATGTAATACTTTACAACATTCCTGGCGTGTCGTCGCCTACTTCTCGATGGGGACATTATATACATCTATAACCTTGTATATCCTAACCTAAGGCAACCTAACATCTCGGATGTAATATTTTACAACATTCCTGGCATGTCGGTCCCTACATCTCGGTGGGAACATACTATACGTCTATAACGTTGTATATCCTAACCTAAGGGAACCTAACATCTCGGGTGTAATATTTTACAATATTCCTGACGCGTCGGCCCCTATTTTTCGGTGAGAACATTATATACGTCTATAACGTTATATATCCTAGCCTAAGGCTTCCTAACATGTCGAATGTAATATTTTACAACATTCCTGACGTGTCGGCCCCTATTTTTCGGTGGGAACATTATATACGTCTATAACGATATATATCCAAACCGAAGGGAACCTAACATGTCGGATGTAATATTTTACAACATTCCTGGCGTGTCGTCGCCTGCTTCTCGATGGGGACATAATATACGTCTATAACGTTGTATATCCTAACCTAACGCAACCTAACATCTGGGGTGTATTATTTTACAACATTCCTGGCGTGTCGTCGCCTGCATCTCGACGGGGACATAATATACGTCTATAACGTTGTATATCCTTACCTAACGCAACCTAACATCTGGGATGTAATATTTTACAACATTCCTGGAGTGTCGTCGCCTACTTCTGGATGGGGTCATTATATACATCTATAACCTTGTATATTCTAACCTAAGGCAACCTAACATCTCGGATGTAATATTTTATAACATTCCTGGCGTGTCGTCGCCTGCTTCTCCATGGGGACATTATATAAGTCTATAACGTTGTATATCCTAACCTAACGCAACCTAACATCTCGGATGTAATATTTTACAACATTCCTGACGCGTCGACCCCTATTTTTCGGTGGGAACATTATATACGTCTATAACGTTATATATTCTAGCCTAAGGCAACCAAACATGTCGAATGTAAAATTTTACAACATTCCTGGCGTGTCGTCGCCTACTTCTCGATGGGGACATTATATACATCTATAACATTGTATATCCTAACCTAAGGCAACCTAACATCTCGGATGTAATATTTTACAACATTGTGGCGTGTCCTCGACTGCTTCTCGATGGGGAGATTATATACGTCTATAACGTTGTATATCCTAACCTAACGCAACCTAACATTTGGAATGTAATATTTTACAACATTCCTTGCATGTCGGTGCCTACGTCCCGGTGGGAAAATTATATACGTCTATAACGATATATATCCTAACCTAAGGCAACCTAACATATCGGATGTAATAGTTGACAACATTCCTGGCGTGTAGGCCGGAACTTCTCGGTGTGAACATTGTATATGTCTATAACGTTATATATCCTAGCCTAAGGCGACCTAACATATCGAATTTAATATTTTACATCATTCCTGGCGTGTCGTCGCCTGCTTCTCGATGGGAACATTATATACGTCTATAACGTTGTGTATCCTAACCTAACGCAACCTAACATCTGGGATGTAATATTCCCGGCGTGTCGTCGCCTACTTCTGGATGGGGACATTATATACGTCTATAACATTATATATCCTAACGTAAGGCAACCTAACATCTCGGATGTAATAGTTGACAACATTCCTGGCGTATCCGCCCGTACTTCGCGGTGGGAACATTATATACGTCTATAACGTTATATATCCTAACCTAAGGCCACCTAACATTTCGAATGTAATATTTTACAACATTCCTGACGCGCCGGCCCCTATTTTTCGGTGGGAACATTATATACGTCTATAACGTTATATATCCTAGTCTAAGGCAACCTAACATGTCGAATGTAATACTTTACAACATTCCTGGCGTGTCGTCGCCTACTTCTCGATGGGGACATTATATACGTCTATAACTTTGTGTATCCTAACATAACGCAACCTAACATCTGGGATGTAATATTTTACAACACTCCTGGAGTGTCGTCGCCTACTTCTGGATAGGGTCATTATATACATCTATAACATTGTATATCCTAACCTAAGGCAACCTATTATCTCGGATGTAATATTTTATAACATTCCTGGCATGTCGGTCCCTACTTCTCGGTGGAAACATTGTATACGTCTATAACGGTATATATCCTAACCTAAGGCAACCCAACATCTCGGATATAATAGTTGAAAACAATCCTGGCGTGTCCGCCCGTACTTCTCGGTGGGAACATTATATACGTCTATAACGTTATATATCCTAGCCTAAGGCCACCTAACATGTCGAATGTAATATTTTACAACATTCCTGACGCGTCGGCCCCTATTTTTCGGTGGGAACATTATATACGTCTATAACGTTATATATCCTAGTCTAAGGCAACCTAACATGTCGAATGTAATACTTTACAACATTGCTGGCGTGTCGTCGCCTACTTCTCGATGGGGACATTATATACGTCTATAACGTTGTGTATCCTAACCCAAAGCAACCTAACATCTGGGATGTAATATTATACAAGATTCCTGGCATGTCGGTCCCCAAGTCTCGGTAGGAACATTATATACGTCTATAACGATATATATCCAAACCGAAGGGAACATAACATGTCGGATGTAATATTTTACAACATTCCTGGCGTGTCGTCGCCTGCTTCTCGATGGGGACATAATATACGTCTATAACGTTGTATATCCTAACCTAACGCAACCTAACATCTGGGATGTATTATTTTACAACATTCCTGGCGTGTCGTCGCCTACTTCTCGATGGGAACATTATATACGTCTATAACGTTGTGTATCCTAACCTAACGCAACCTAACATCTGGGATGTAATATTCCTGGCGTGTCGTCGCCTACTTCTGGATGGGGAGATTATATACGTCTATAACGTTATATGTCCCAACCTAAGGCAACCTAACATCTCGGATGTAATAGTTGACAACATTCCTGGCGTGTCCGCCCGTACGTCTCGGTGGGAACATTATATACGTCTATAACGTTATATATCCTAGCCTAAGGCCACATAACATGTCGAATGTAATACTTTACAACATTCCTGGCGTGTCGTCGCCTACTTCTCGATGGGGACATTATATACATCTATAACCTTGTATATCCTAACCTAAGGCAGCCTAACATCTCGGATGTAATATTTTACAACATTCCTGGCATGTCGGTCCCTACATCTCGGTGGGAACATACTATACGTCTATAACGTTGTATATCCTAACCTAAGGGAATCTAACATCTCAGGTGTAATATTTTACAATATTCCTGACGCGTCGGCCCCTATTTTTCGGTGAGAACATTATATACGTCTATAACGTTATATATCCTAGCCTAAGGCTTCCTAACATGTCGAATGTAATATTTTACAACATTCCTGGCGTGTCGTCGCCTGCTTATCGATGGGGACATAATATACGTCTATAACGTTGTATATCCTAACCTAACGCAACCTAACATCTGGGATGTAATATTTTACAACATTCCTGGCATGTCGGTCCCTACATCTCGGTGGGAACATACTATACGTCTATAACGTTGTATATCCTAACCTAAGGGAACCTAACATCTCGGGTGTAATATTTTACAATATTCCTGACGCGTCGGCCCCTATTTTTCGGTGAGAACATTATATACATCTATAACGTTATATATCCTAGCCTAAGGCTTCCTAACATGTCGAATGTAATATTTTACAACATTCCTGGCGTGTCGTCGCCTACTTCTCGATGGGGACATTATATACATCTATAACCTTGTATATCCTAACCCAAGGCAGCCTAACATCTTGGATGTAATATTTTACAACATTCCTGGCGTGTCGTCGCCTGCTTATCGATGGGGACATAATATACGTCTATAACGTTGTATATCCTAACCTAACGCGACCTAACATCTGGGATGTAATATTTTACAACATTCCTGGCATGTCGGTCCCTACATCTCGGTGGGAACATACTATACGTCTATAACGTTGTATATCCTAACCTAAGGGAACCTAACATCTCGGGTGTAATATTTTACAATATTCCTGACGCGTCGGCACCTATTTTTCGGTGGGAACATTATATACGTCTATAACGTTATATATCCTAGCCGAAGGCGACCTAACATGTCGAATGTAATATTTTACAACATTCCTGGCGTGTCGTCGCCTGCTTCTCGATGGGGACATTATATACGTCTATATCGTTGTATATCCTAACCTAAAGCAACCTAACATCTGGGATGTAATATTATACAAGATTCCTGGCATGTCGGTCCCCAAGTCTCGGTAGGAACATTATATACGTCTATAACGATATATATCCAAACCGAAGGGAACCTAACATCTCGGATGTAATATTTTGCAACAATCCGGGCTTGTCGTCGCCTGCTTCTCGATGGGGACATTATATACGTCTATAACTTTGTGTACCCTAACCTAACGCAACCTAACATCTGGGATGTAATATTCCCGGCGTGTCGTCGCCTACTTCTGGATGGGAACATTATATACGTCTATAACGTTATATATCCTAGTCTAAGGCAACCTAACATGTCGAATGTAATACTTTACAACATTCCTGGCGTGTCGTCGCCTACTTCTCGATGGGGACATTATATACATCTATAACCTTGTATATCCTATCCTAAGGCAGCCTAACATCTCGGATGTAATATTTTACAACATTCCTGGCATGTCGGTCCCTACATCTCGGTGGGAATATACTATACGTCTATAACGTTGTATATCCTAACCTAAGGGAACCTAACATCTCGGGTGTAATATTTTACAATATTCCTGACGCGTCGGCACCTATTTTACGGTGGGAACATTATATACGTCTATAACGTTATATATCCTAGCCGAAGGCGACCTAACATGTCGAATGTAATATTTTACAACATTCCTGGCGTGTCGTCGCCTGCTTCTCGATGGGGACATTATATACGTCTATATCGTTGTATATCCTAACCTAAAGCAACCTAACATCTGGGATGTAATATTATACAAGATTCCTGGCATGTCGGTCCCCAAGTCTCGGTAGGAACATTATATACGTCTATAACGATATATATCCAAACCGAAGGGAACCTAACATCTCGGATGTAATATTTTACAACATTCCGGGCTTGTCGTCGCCTGCTTCTCGATGGGGACATTATATACGTCTATAACTTTGTGTACCCTAACCTAACGCAACCTAACATCTGGGATGTAATATTCCCGGCGTGTCGTCGCCTACTTCTGGATGGGAACATTATATACGTCTATAACGTTATATATCCTAGTCTAAGGCAACCTAACATGTCGAATGTAATACTTTACAACATTCCTGGCGTGTCGTCGCCTACTTCTCGATGGGGACATTATATACATCTATAACCTTGTATATCCTAACCTAAGGCAGCCTAACATCTCGGATGTAATATTTTACAACATTCCTGGCGTGTCGGTCCCTACATCTCGGTGGGAACATACTATACGTATATAACGTTGTATATCCTAACCTAAGGGAACCTAACATCTCGGATGTAATAGTTGACAACATTCCTGGCGTGTAGGCCCGTACTTCTCGGTGGGAACATTGTATACGTCTATAACGTTATATATCCTAGCCTAAGGCGACCTAGCATGTCGAATGTAATATTTTACATCATTCCTGGCGTGTCGTCGCCTGCTTCTCGATGGGAACATTATATACGTCTATAACGTTTTGTATCCTAACCTAACGCAACCTAACATCTGGGATGTAATATTCCTGGCGTGTCGTCGCCTACTTCTGGATGGGGAGATTATATACGTCTATAACGTTATATGTCCCAACCTAAGGCAACCTAACATCTCGGATGTAATAGTTGACAACATTCCTGGCGTGTGCGCCCGTACTTCTCGGTGGGAACATTATATACGTCTATAACGTTATATATCCTAGCCTAAGGCCACATAACATGTCGAATGTAATACTTTACAACATTCCTGGCGTGTCGTCGCCTACTTCTCGATGGGGACATTATATACATCTATAACCTTGTATATCCTAACCTAAGGCAACCTAACATCTCGGATGTAATATTTTACAACATTCCTGGCATGTCGGTCCCTACATCTCGGTGGGAACATACTATACGTCTATAACGTTGTATATCCTAACCTAAGGGAACCTAACATCTCGGGTGTAATATTTTACAATATTCCTGACGCGTCGGCCCCTATTTTTCGGTGAGAACATTATATACGTCTATAACGTTATATATCCTAGCCTAAGGCTTCCTAACATGTCGAATGTAATATTTTACAACATTCCTGACGTGTCGGCCCCTATTTTTCGGTGGGAACATTATATACGTCTATAACGATATATATCCAAACCGAAGGGAACCTAACATGTCGGATGTAATATTTTACAACATTCCTGGCGTGTCGTCGCCTGCTTCTCGATGGGGACATAATATACGTCTATAACGTTGTATATCCTAACCTAACGCAACCTAACATCTGGGGTGTATTATTTTACAACATTCCTGGCGTGTCGTCGCCTGCATCTCGACGGGGACATAATATACGTCTATAACGTTGTATATCCTTACCTAACGCAACCTAACATCTGGGATGTAATATTTTACAACATTCCTGGAGTGTCGTCGCCTACTTCTGGATGGGGTCATTATATACATCTATAACCTTGTATATTCTAACCTAAGGCAACCTAACATCTCGGATGTAATATTTTATAACATTCCTGGCGTGTCGTCGCCTGCTTCTCCATGGGGACATTATATAAGTCTATAACGTTGTATATCCTAACCTAACGCAACCTAACATCTCGGATGTAATATTTTACAACATTCCTGACGCGTCGACCCCTATTTTTCGGTGGGAACATTATATACGTCTATAACGTTATATATTCTAGCCTAAGGCAACCAAACATGTCGAATGTAAAATTTTACAACATTCCTGGCGTGTCGTCGCCTACTTCTCGATGGGGACATTATATACATCTATAACATTGTATATCCTAACCTAAGGCAACCTAACATCTCGGATGTAATATTTTACAACATTGTGGCGTGTCCTCGACTGCTTCTCGATGGGGAGATTATATACGTCTATAACGTTGTATATCCTAACCTAACGCAACCTAACATTTGGAATGTAATATTTTACAACATTCCTTGCATGTCGGTGCCTACGTCCCGGTGGGAAAATTATATACGTCTATAACGATATATATCCTAACCTAAGGCAACCTAACATATCGGATGTAATAGTTGACAACATTCCTGGCGTGTAGGCCGGAACTTCTCGGTGTGAACATTGTATATGTCTATAACGTTATATATCCTAGCCTAAGGCGACCTAACATATCGAATTTAATATTTTACATCATTCCTGGCGTGTCGTCGCCTGCTTCTCGATGGGAACATTATATACGTCTATAACGTTGTGTATCCTAACCTAACGCAACCTAACATCTGGGATGTAATATTCCCGGCGTGTCGTCGCCTACTTCTGGATGGGGACATTATATACGTCTATAACATTATATATCCTAACGTAAGGCAACCTAACATCTCGGATGTAATAGTTGACAACATTCCTGGCGTATCCGCCCGTACTTCGCGGTGGGAATATTATATACGTCTATAACGTTATATATCCTAGCCTAAGGCCACCTAACATGTCGAATGTAATATTTTACAACATTCCTGACGCGTCGGCCCCTATTTTTCGGTGGGAACATTGTATACGTCTATAACGTTATATATCCTAGCCTAAGGCGACCTAGCATGTCGAATGTAATATTTTACATCATTCCTGGCGTGTCGTCGCCTGCTTCTCGATGGGAACATTATATACGTCTATAACGTTGTGTATCCTAACATAACGCAACCTAACATCTGGGATGTAATATTCCTGGCGTGTCGTCGCCTACTTCTGGATGGGGAGATTATATGCGTCTATAACGTTATATATCCTAACCTAAGGCAACCTAACATCTCGGATGTAATAGTTGACAACATTCCTGGCGTGTCCGCCCGTACTTCTCGGTGGGAACATTATATACGTCTATAACGTTATATATCCTAACCTAAGGCCACCTAACATTTCGAATGTAATATTTTACAACATTCCTGACGCGTCGGCCCCTATTTTTCGGTGGGAACATTATATACGTCTATAACGTTATATATCCTAATCTAAGGCAACCTAACATGTCGAATGTAATACTTTACAACATTCCTGGCGTGTCGCCGCCTACTTCTCGATGGGGACATTATATACGTCTATAACGTTGTGTATCCTAACATAACGCAACCTAACATCTGGGATGTAATATTTTACAACATTCCTGGCGTGTCGTCGCCTGCTTCTCGATGGGGACATAATATACGTCTATAACGTTGTATATCCTTACCTAACGCAACCTAACATCTGGGATGTAATATTTTACAACACTCCTGGAGTATCGTCGCCTACTTCTGGATGGGGTCATTATATACATCTATAACATTGTATATCCTAACCTAAGGCAACCTATCATCTCGGATGTAATATTTTATAACATTCCTGGCATGTCGGTCCCTACTTCTCGGTGGAAACATTGTATACGTCTATAACGGTATATATCCTAACCTAAGGCAACCTAACATCTCGGATATAATAGTTGACAACAATCCTGGCGTGTAGGCCCGTACTTCTCGGTGGGAACATTGTATACGTCTATAACGTTATATTTCCTAGCCTAAGGCAACCTAACATGTCGAATGTAATACTTTACAACATTCCTGGCGTGTCCGCCCGTACTTCTCGGTGGGAACATTATATACGTCTATAACGTTATATATCCTAGTCTAAGGCAACCTAACATGTCGAATGTAATACTTTACAACATTCCTGGCGTGTCGGCCCGTACTTCTCGGTGGGAACATTATATACGTCTATAACGTTATATATCCTAGCCTAAGGCCACCTAACATGTCGAATGTAATATTTTACAACATTCCTGACGCGTCGGCCCCTATTATTCGGTGGGAACATTATATACGTCTATAACGTTATATATCCTAGTCTAAGGCAACCTAACATGTCGAATGTAATACTTTACAACAATCCTGGCGTGTCGTCGCCTACTTCTCGATGGGGACATTATATACGTCTATAACGTTGTTTATCCTAACCCAAAGCAACCTAACATCTGGGATGTAATATTATACAAGATTCCTGGCATGTCGGTCCCCAAGTCTCGGTAGGAACATTATATACGTCTATAACGATATATATCCAAACCGAAGGGAACCTAACATGTCGGATGTAATATTTTACAACATTCCTGGCGTGTCGTCGCCTGCTTCTCGATGGGGACATAATATACGTCTATAACGTTGTATATCCTTACCTAACGCAACCTAACATCTGGGATGTAATATTTTACAACACTCCTGGAGTGTCGTCGCCTACTTCTGGATAGGGTCATTATATACATCTATAACATGGTATATCCTAACCTAAGGCAACCTATCATCTCGGATGTAATATTTTATAACATTCCTGGCATGTCGGTCCCTACTTCTCGGTGGAAACATTGTATACGTCTATAACGGTATATATCCTAACCTAAGGCAACCTAACATCTCGGATATAATAGTTGACAACAATCCTGGCGTGTAGGCCCGTACTTCTCGGTGGGAACATTGTATACGTCTATAACGTTATATTTCCTAGCCTAAGGCAACCTAACATGTCGAATGTAATACTTTACAACATTCCTGGCGTGTCCGCCCGTACTTCTCGGTGGGAACATTATATACGTCTATAACGTTATATATCCTAGTCTAAGGCAACCTAACATGTCGAATGTAATACTTTACAACATTCCTGGCGTGTCGGCCCGTACTTTTCGGTGGGAACATTATATACGTCTATAACTTTATTTATCCTAGCCTAAGGCCACCTAACATGTCGAATGTAATATTTTACAACATTCCTGACGCGTCGGCCCCTATTTTTCGGTGGGAACATTATATACGTCTATAACGTTATATATCCTAGTCTAAGGCAACCTAACATGTCGAATGTAATACTTTACAACATTCCTGGCGTGTCGTCGCCTACTTCTCGATGGGGACATTATATACGTCTATAACGTTGTGTATCCTAACCCAAAGCAACCTAACATCTGGGATGTAATATTATACAAGATTCCTGGCATGTCGGTCCCCAAGTCTCGGTAGGAACATTATATACGTCTATAACGATATATATCCAAACCGAAGGGAACCTAACATGTCGGATGTAATATTTTACAACATTCCTGGCGTGTCGTCGCCTGCTTCTCGATGGGGACATAATATACGTCTATAACGTTGTATATCCTAACCTAACGCAACCTAACATCTGGGATGTATTATTTTACAACATTCCTGGCGTGTCGTCGCCTGCTTCTCGACGGGGATATAATATACGTCTATAACGTTGTATATCCTTACCTAACGCAACCTAACATCTGGGATGTAATATTTTACAACATTCCTGGAGTGTCGTCGCCTACTTCTGGATAGGGTCATTATATACATCTACAACCTTGTATATTCTAACCTAAGGCAACCTAACATCTCGGATGTAATATTTTATAACATTCCTGGCGTGTCGTCGCCTGCTTCTCCATGGGGACATTATATAAGTCTATAACGTTGTATATCCTAACCTAACGCAACCTAACATCTCGGATGTAATATTTTACAACATTCCTGACGCGTCGACCCCTATTTTTCGGTGGGAACATTATATACGTCTATAACGTTATATATTCTAGCCTAAGGCAACCAAACATGTCGAATGTAATATTTTACAACATTCCTGGCGTGTCGTCGCCTGCTTCTCGATGGGGACATAATATACGTCTATAACGTTGTATATCCTAACCTAACGCAACCTAACATCTGGGATGTATTATTTTACAACATTCCTGGCGTGTCGTCGCCTGCTTCTCGACGGGGATATAATATACGTCTATAACGTTGTATATCCTTACCTAACGCAACCTAACATCTGGGATGTAATATTTTACAACATTCCTGGAGTGTCGTCGCCTACTTCTGGATAGGGTCATTATATACATCTACAACCTTGTATATTCTAACCTAAGGCAACCTAACATCTCGGATGTAATATTTTATAACATTCCTGGCGTGTCGTCGCCTGCTTCTCCATGGGGACATTATATAAGTCTATAACGTTGTATATCCTAACCTAACGCAACCTAACATCTCGGATGTAATATTTTACAACATTCCTGGCATGTCGGTCCCTACATCTCGGTGGGAACATACTATACGTCTATAACGTTGTATATCCTAACCTAAGGGAACCTAGCATCTCGGGTGTAATATTTTACAACATTCCTGACGCGTCGACCCCTATTTTTCGGTGGGAACATTATATACGTCTATAACGTTATATATTCTAGCCTAAGGCAACCTAACATTTCGAATGTAATATTTTACAACATTCCTGACGCGTCGGCCCCTATTTTTCGGTGGGAACATTATATACGTCTATAACGTTATATATCCTAATCTAAGGCAACCTAACATGTCGAATGTAATACTTTACAACATTCCTGGCGTGTCGTCGCCTACTTCTCGATGGGGACATTATATACGTCTATAACGTTGTGTATCTTAACATAACGCAACCTAACATCTGGGATGTAATATTTTACAACATTCCTGGCGTGTCGTCGCCTGCTTCTCGATGGGGACATAATATACGTCTATAACGTTGTATATCCTTACCTAACGCAACATAACATCTGGGATGTAATATTTTACAACACTCCTGGAGTATCGTCGCCTACTTCTGGATGGGGTCATTATATACATCTGTAACATTGTATATCCTAACCTAAGGCAACCTATCATCTCGGATGTAATATTTTATAACATTCCTGGCATGTCGGTCCCTACTTCTCGGTGGAAACATTGTATACGTCTATAACGGTATATATCCTAACCTAAGGCAACCTAACATCTCGGATATAATAGTTGACAACAATCCTGGCGTGTTTAGGACCGTACTTCTCGGTGGGAACATTGTATACGTCTATAACGTTATATTTCCTAGCCTAAGGCAACCTAACATGTCGAATGTAATACTTTACAACATTCCTGGCGTGTCCGCCCGTACTTCTCGGTGGGAACATTATATACGTCTATAACGTTATATATCCTAGTCTAAGGCAACCTAACATGTCGAATGTAATACTTTACAACATTCCTGGCGTGTCGGCCCGTACTTCTCGGTGGGAACATTATATACGTCTATAACGTTATATATCCTAGCCTAAGGCAACCTAACATGTCGAATGTAATATTTTACAACATTCCTGACGCGTCGGCCCCTATTATTCGGTGGGAACATTATATACGTCTATAACGTTATATATCCTAGTCTAAGGCAACCTAACATGTCGAATGTAATACTTTACAACATTCCTGGCGTGTCCGCCCGTACTTCTCGATGGGGACATTATATACGTCTATAACGTTGTTTATCCTAACCCAAAGCAACCTAACATCTGGGATGTAATATCATACAAGATTCCTGGCATGTCGGTCCCCAAGTCTCGGTAGGAACATTATATACGTCTATAACGATATATATCCAAACCGAAGGGAACCTAACATGTCGGATGTAATATTTTACAACATTCCTGGCGTGTCGTCGCCTGCTTCTCGATGGGGACATAATATACGTCTATAACGTTGTATATCCTAACCTAACGCAACCTAACATCTGGGATGTATTATTTTACAGCATTCCTGGCGTGTCGTCGCCTGCTTCTCGACGGGGACATAATATACGTCTATAACGTTGTATATCCTTACCTAACGCAACCTAACATCTGGGATGTAATATTTTACAACATTCCTGGAGTGTCGTCGCCTACTTCTGGATAGGGTCATTATATACATCTATAACCTTGTATATTCTAACCTAAGGCAACCTAACATCTCGGATGTAATATTTTATAACATTCCTGGCGTGTCGTCGCCTGCTTCTCCATGGGGACATTATATAAGTCTATAACGTTGTATATCCTAACCTAACGCAACCTAACATCTCGGATGTAATATTTTACAACATTCCTGGCATGTCGGTCCCTACATCTCGGTGGGAACATACTATACGTCTATAACGTTGTATATCCTAACCTAAGGGAACCTAGCATCTCGGATGTAATAGTTGACAACATTCCTGGCGTATCCGCCCGTACTTCGCGGTGGGAACATTATATACGTCTATAACGTTATATATCCTAACCTAAGGCCACCTAACATTTCGAATGTAATATTTTACAGCATTCCTGACGCGTTGGCCCCTATTTTTCGGTGGGAACATTATATACGTCTATAACGTTATATATCCTAGTCTAAGGCAACCTAACATGTCGAATGTAATACTTTACAACATTCCTGGCGTGTCGTCGCCTACTACTCGATGGGGACATTATATACGTCTATAACGTTGTGTATCCTAACCCAAAGCAACCTAACATCTGGGATGTAATATTATACAAGATTCCTGGCATGTCGGTCCCCAAGTCTCGGTAGGAACATTATATACGTCTATAACGATATATATCCAAACCGAAGGGAACCTAACATGTCGGATGTAATATTTTACAACATTCCTGGCGTGTCGTCGCCTGCTTCTCGATGGGGACATAATATACGTCTATAACGTTGTATATCCTTACCTAACGCAACCTAACATCTGGGATGTAATATTTTACAACACTCCTGGAGTGTCGTCGCCTACTTCTGGATAGGGTCATTATATACATCTATAACATTGTATATCCTAACCTAAGGCAACCTATCATCTCGGATGTAATATTTTATAACATTCCTGGCATGTCGGTCCCTACTTCTCGGTGGAAACATTGTATACGTCTATAACGGTATATATCCTAACCTAAGGCAACCTAACATCTCGGATATAATAGTTGACAACAATCCTGGTGTGTAGGCCCGTACTTCTCGGTGGGAACATTGTATACGTCTATAACGTTATATTTCCTAACCTAAGGGAACCTAGCATCTCGGGTGTAATATTTTACAACATTCCTGACGCGTCGACCCCTATTTTTCGGTGGGAACATTATATACGTCTATAACGTTATATATCCTAGCCTAAGGCCACCTAACATGTCGAATGTAATATTTTACAACATTCCTGACGCGTCGGCCCCCATTTTTCGGTGGGAACATTATATACGTCTATAACGTTATATATCCTAGTCTAAGGCAACCTAACATGTCGAATGTAATACTTTACAACATTCCTGGCGTGTCGTCGCCTACTTCTCGATGGGGACATTATATACATCTATAACCTTTGTATATCCTAACCTAAGGCAGCCTAACATCTCGGATGTAATGTTTTACAACATTCCTGGCATGTCGGTCCCTACATCTCGGTGGGAACATACTATACGTATATAACGTTGTATATCCCAACCTAAGGGAACCTAACATCTCGGATGTAATAGTTGACAACATTCCTGGCGTGTAGGCCCGTACTTCTCGGTGGGAACATTGTATACGTCTATAACGTTATATATCCTAGCCTAAGGCGACCTAGCATGTCGAATGTAATATTTTACATCATTCCTGGCGTGTCGTCGCCTGCTTCTCGATGGGGACATTATATACGTCTATAACGTTGTGTATCCTAACCCAAAGCAACCTAACATCTGGGATGTAATATTATACAAGATTCCTGGCATGTCGGTCCCCAAGTCTCGGTAGGAACATTATATACGTCTAGAACGATATATATCCAAACCGAAGGGAACCTAACATCTCGGATGTAATATTTTACAACATTGTGGCGTGTCGTCGACTGCTTCTCGATGGGGAGATTATATACGTCTATAACGTTGTATATCCTAACCTAACGCAACCTAACATTTGGGATGTAATATTTTACAACATTCCTTGCATGTCGGTGCCTACGTCTCGGTGGGAACATTATATACGTCTATAACGATATATATCCTAACCTAAGGCACCCTAACATATCGGATGTAATAGTTGACAACATTCCTGGCGTGTAGGCCCGAACTTCTCGGTGGGAACATTGTATACGTCTATAAAGTTATATATCCTAGCCTAAGGCGACCTAACATATCGAATTTAATATTTTACATCATTCCTGGCGTGTCGTCGCCTGCTTCTCGATGGGAACATTATATACGTCTATAACGTTGTGTATCCTAACCTAACGCAACCTAACATCTGGGATGTAATATTCCCGGCGTGTCGTCGCCTACTTCTGGATGGGGACATTATATACGTCTATAACATTATATATCCTAACGTAAGGCAACCTAACATCTCGGCTGTAATAGTTGACAACATTCCTGGCGTATCCGCCTGTACATCTCGGTGGGAACATTATATACGTCTATAACGTTATATATCCTAGCCTAAGGCCACCAAACATGTCGAATGTAATATTTTACAACATTCCTGACGCGTCGGCCCCTATTTTTCGGTGGGAACATTATATACGTCTATAACGTTATATATCCTAGTCTAAGGCAACCTAACATGTCGAAAGTAATACTTTACAACATTCCTGGCTTGTCGTCGCCTACTTCTCGATGGGGACACTATATACATCTATAACCTTGTATATCCTAACCTAAGGCAACCTAACATCTCGGATGTAATATTTTATAACATTCCTGGCGTGTCGTCGCCTGCTTCTCCATGGGGACATTATATACGCCTATAACGTTGTATATCCTAACCTAACGCAACCTAACATCTGGGATGTAATATTTTACAACATTCCTGGCTTGTCGGTCCCTACATCTCGGTGGGAACATACTATACGTCTATAACGTTGTATATCCTAACCTAAGGGAACCTAACATCTCGGGTGTAATATTTTACAACATTCCTGACGCGTCGAACCCTATTTTTCGGTGGGAACATTATATACGTCTATAACGTTATATATTCTAGCCTAAGGCAACCTAACATGTCGAATGTAAAATTTTACAACATTCCTGGCGTGTCGTCGCCTACTTCTCGATGGGGACATTATATACACCTATAATATTGTATATCCTAGTCTAAGGCAACCTAACATGTCGAATGTAATACTTTACAACACTCGTGGCGTGTCGTCGCATACTTCTCGATGGGGACATTATATACATCTATAACCTTGTATATCCTAACCTAAGGCAGCCTAACATCTCGGATGTAATATTTTACAACATTCCTGGCATGTCGGTCCCTACACCTCCGTGGGAACATACTATACGTCTATAACGTTGTATATCCTAACCTAAGGGAACCTAACATCGCGGATGTAATAGTTGACAACATTCCTGGCGTGTCCGCCCGTACTCCTCGGTGGGAACATTATATACGTCTATAACGTTGTGTATCCTAACCTAACGCAACCTAACATCTGGGATGTAATATTCCCGGCGTGTCGTCGCCTACTTCTGGATGGGGACATTATATACGTCTATAACATTATATATCCTAACGTAAGGCAACCTAACATCTCGGCTGTAATAGTTGACAACATTCCTGGCGTATCCGCCTGTACATCTCGGTGGGAACATTATATACGTCTATAACGTTATATATCCTAGCCTAAGGCCACCAAACATGTCGAATGTAATATTTTACAACATTCCTGACGCGTCGGCCCCTATTTTTCGGTGGGAACATTATATACGTCTATAACGTTATATATCCTAGTCTAAGGCAACCTAACATGTCGAAAGTAATACTTTACAACATTCCTGGCTTGTCGTCGCCTACTTCTCGATGGGGACACTATATACATCTATAACCTTGTATATCCTAACCTAAGGCAACCTAACATCTCGGATGTAATATTTTATAACATTCCTGGCGTGTCGTCGCCTGCTTCTCCATGGGGACATTATATACACCTATAACGTTGTATATCCTAACCTAACGCAACCTAACATCTGGGATGTAATATTTTACAACATTCCTGGCGTGTCGTCGCCTGCTTCTCGATGGGGACATAATATACGTCTATAACGTTGTATATCCTTACCTAACGCAACATAACATCTGGGATGTAATATTTTACAACACTCCTGGAGTATCGTCGCCTACTTCTGGATGGGGTCATTATATACATCTGTAACATTGTATATCCTAACCTAAGGCAACCTATCATCTCGGATGTAATATTTTATAACATTCCTGGCATGTCGGTCCCTACTTCTCGGTGGAAACATTGTATACGTCTATAACGGTATATATCCTAACCTAAGGCAACCTAACATCTCGGATATAATAGTTGACAACAATCCTGGCGTGTAGGCCCGTACTTCTCGGTGGGAACATTGTATACGTCTATAACGTTATATTTCCTAGCCTAAGGCAACCTAACATGTCGAATGTAATACTTTACAACATTCCTGGCGTGTCCGCCCGTACTTCTCGGTGGGAACATTATATACGTCTATAACGTTATATATCCTAGTCTAAGGCAACCTAACATGTCGAATGTAATACTTTACAACATTCCTGGCGTGTCGGCCCGTACTTCTCGGTGGGAACATTATATACGTCTATAACGTTATATATCCTAGCCTAAGGCAACCTAACATGTCGAATGTAATATTTTACAACATTCCTGACGCGTCGGCCCCTATTATTCGGTGGGAACATTATATACGTCTATAACGTTATATATCCTAGTCTAAGGCAACCTAACATGTCGAATGTAATACTTTACAACATTCCTGGCGTGTCCGCCCGTACTTCTCGATGGGGACATTATATACGTCTATAACGTTGTTTATCCTAACCCAAAGCAACCTAACATCTGGGATGTAATATCATACAAGATTCCTGGCATGTCGGTCCCCAAGTCTCGGTAGGAACATTATATACGTCTATAACGATATATATCCAAACCGAAGGGAACCTAACATGTCGGATGTAATATTTTACAACATTCCTGGCGTGTCGTCGCCTGCTTCTCGATGGGGACATAATATACGTCTATAACGTTGTATATCCTAACCTAACGCAACCTAACATCTGGGATGTATTATTTTACAGCATTCCTGGCGTGTCGTCGCCTGCTTCTCGACGGGGACATAATATACGTCTATAACGTTGTATATCCTTACCTAACGCAACCTAACATCTGGGATGTAATATTTTACAACATTCCTGGAGTGTCGTCGCCTACTTCTGGATAGGGTCATTATATACATCTATAACCTTGTATATTCTAACCTAAGGCAACCTAACATCTCGGATGTAATATTTTATAACATTCCTGGCGTGTCGTCGCCTGCTTCTCCATGGGGACATTATATAAGTCTATAACGTTGTATATCCTAACCTAACGCAACCTAACATCTCGGATGTAATATTTTACAACATTCCTGGCATGTCGGTCCCTACATCTCGGTGGGAACATACTATACGTCTATAACGTTGTATATCCTAACCTAAGGGAACCTAGCATCTCGGATGTAATAGTTGACAACATTCCTGGCGTATCCGCCCGTACTTCGCGGTGGGAACATTATATACGTCTATAACGTTATATATCCTAACCTAAGGCCACCTAACATTTCGAATGTAATATTTTACAGCATTCCTGACGCGTTGGCCCCTATTTTTCGGTGGGAACATTATATACGTCTATAACGTTATATATCCTAGTCTAAGGCAACCTAACATGTCGAATGTAATACTTTACAACATTCCTGGCGTGTCGTCGCCTACTACTCGATGGGGACATTATATACGTCTATAACGTTGTGTATCCTAACCCAAAGCAACCTAACATCTGGGATGTAATATTATACAAGATTCCTGGCATGTCGGTCCCCAAGTCTCGGTAGGAACATTATATACGTCTATAACGATATATATCCAAACCGAAGGGAACCTAACATGTCGGATGTAATATTTTACAACATTCCTGGCGTGTCGTCGCCTGCTTCTCGATGGGGACATAATATACGTCTATAACGTTGTATATCCTTACCTAACGCAACCTAACATCTGGGATGTAATATTTTACAACACTCCTGGAGTGTCGTCGCCTACTTCTGGATAGGGTCATTATATACATCTATAACATTGTATATCCTAACCTAAGGCAACCTATCATCTCGGATGTAATATTTTATAACATTCCTGGCATGTCGGTCCCTACTTCTCGGTGGAAACATTGTATACGTCTATAACGGTATATATCCTAACCTAAGGCAACCTAACATCTCGGATATAATAGTTGACAACAATCCTGGTGTGTAGGCCCGTACTTCTCGGTGGGAACATTGTATACGTCTATAACATTATATTTCCTAACCTAAGGGAACCTAGCATCTCGGGTGTAATATTTTACAACATTCCTGACGCGTCGACCCCTATTTTTCGGTGGGAACATTATATACGTCTATAACGTTATATATCCTAGCCTAAGGCCACCTAACATGTCGAATGTAATATTTTACAACATTCCTGACGCGTCGGCCCCCATTTTTCGGTGGGAACATTATATACGTCTATAACGTTATATATCCTAGTCTAAGGCAACCTAACATGTCGAATGTAATACTTTACAACATTCCTGGCGTGTCGTCGCCTACTTCTCGATGGGGACATTATATACATCTATAACCTTTGTATATCCTAACCTAAGGCAGCCTAACATCTCGGATGTAATGTTTTACAACATTCCTGGCATGTCGGTCCCTACATCTCGGTGGGAACATACTATACGTATATAACGTTGTATATCCCAACCTAAGGGAACCTAACATCTCGGATGTAATAGTTGACAACATTCCTGGCGTGTAGGCCCGTACTTCTCGGTGGGAACATTGTATACGTCTATAACGTTATATATCCTAGCCTAAGGCGACCTAGCATGTCGAATGTAATATTTTACATCATTCCTGGCGTGTCGTCGCCTGCTTCTCGATGGGGACATTATATACGTCTATAACGTTGTGTATCCTAACCCAAAGCAACCTAACATCTGGGATGTAATATTATACAAGATTCCTGGCATGTCGGTCCCCAAGTCTCGGTAGGAACATTATATACGTCTAGAACGATATATATCCAAACCGAAGGGAACCTAACATCTCGGATGTAATATTTTACAACATTGTGGCGTGTCGTCGACTGCTTCTCGATGGGGAGATTATATACGTCTATAACGTTGTATATCCTAACCTAACGCAACCTAACATTTGGGATGTAATATTTTACAACATTCCTTGCATGTCGGTGCCTACGTCTCGGTGGGAACATTATATACGTCTATAACGATATATATCCTAACCTAAGGCACCCTAACATATCGGATGTAATAGTTGACAACATTCCTGGCGTGTAGGCCCGAACTTCTCGGTGGGAACATTGTATACGTCTATAAAGTTATATATCCTAGCCTAAGGCGACCTAACATATCGAATTTAATATTTTACATCATTCCTGGCGTGTCGTCGCCTGCTTCTCGATGGGAACATTATATACGTCTATAACGTTGTGTATCCTAACCTAACGCAACCTAACATCTGGGATGTAATATTCCCGGCGTGTCGTCGCCTACTTCTGGATGGGGACATTATATACGTCTATAACATTATATATCCTAACGTAAGGCAACCTAACATCTCGGCTGTAATAGTTGACAACATTCCTGGCGTATCCGCCTGTACATCTCGGTGGGAACATTATATACGTCTATAACGTTATATATCCTAGCCTAAGGCCACCAAACATGTCGAATGTAATATTTTACAACATTCCTGACGCGTCGGCCCCTATTTTTCGGTGGGAACATTATATACGTCTATAACGTTATATATCCTAGTCTAAGGCAACCTAACATGTCGAAAGTAATACTTTACAACATTCCTGGCTTGTCGTCGCCTACTTCTCGATGGGGACACTATATACATCTATAACCTTGTATATCCTAACCTAAGGCAACCTAACATCTCGGATGTAATATTTTATAACATTCCTGGCGTGTCGTCGCCTGCTTCTCCATGGGGACATTATATACGCCTATAACGTTGTATATCCTAACCTAACGCAACCTAACATCTGGGATGTAATATTTTACAACATTCCTGGCTTGTCGGTCCCTACATCTCGGTGGGAACATACTATACGTCTATAACGTTGTATATCCTAACCTAAGGGAACCTAACATCTCGGGTGTAATATTTTACAACATTCCTGACGCGTCGAACCCTATTTTTCGGCGGGAACATTATATACGTCTATAACGTTATATATTCTAGCCTAAGGCAACCTAACATGTCGAATGTAAAATTTTACAACATTCCTGGCGTGTCGTCGCCTACTTCTCGATGGGGACATTATATACACCTATAATATTGTATATCCTAGTCTAAGGCAACCTAACATGTCGAATGTAATACTTTACAACACTCGTGGCGTGTCGTCGCATACTTCTCGATGGGGACATTATATACATCTATAACCTTGTATATCCTAACCTAAGGCAGCCTAACATCTCGGATGTAATATTTTACAACATTCCTGGCATGTCGGTCCCTACACCTCCGTGGGAACATACTATACGTCTATAACGTTGTATATCCTAACCTAAGGGAACCTAACATCGCGGATGTAATAGTTGACAACATTCCTGGCGTGTCCGCCCGTACTCCTCGGTGGGAACATTATATACGTCTATAACGTTGTGTATCCTAACCTAACGCAACCTAACATCTGGGATGTAATATTCCCGGCGTGTCGTCGCCTACTTCTGGATGGGGACATTATATACGTCTATAACATTATATATCCTAACGTAAGGCAACCTAACATCTCGGCTGTAATAGTTGACAACATTCCTGGCGTATCCGCCTGTACATCTCGGTGGGAACATTATATACGTCTATAACGTTATATATCCTAGCCTAAGGCCACCAAACATGTCGAATGTAATATTTTACAACATTCCTGACGCGTCGGCCCCTATTTTTCGGTGGGAACATTATATACGTCTATAACGTTATATATCCTAGTCTAAGGCAACCTAACATGTCGAAAGTAATACTTTACAACATTCCTGGCTTGTCGTCGCCTACTTCTCGATGGGGACACTATATACATCTATAACCTTGTATATCCTAACCTAAGGCAACCTAACATCTCGGATGTAATATTTTATAACATTCCTGGCGTGTCGTCGCCTGCTTCTCCATGGGGACATTATATACGCCTATAACGTTGTATATCCTAACCTAACGCAACCTAACATCTGGGATGTAATATTTTACAACATTCCTGGCTTGTCGGTCCCCACATCTCGGTGGGAACATACTATACGTCTATAACGTTGTATATCCTAACCTAAGGGAACCTAACATCTCGGGTGTAATATTTTACAACATTCCTGACGCGTCGAACCCTATTTTTCGGTGGGAACATTATATACGTCTATAACGTTATATATTCTAGCCTAAGGCAACCTAACATGTCGAATGTAAAATTTTACAACATTCCTGGCGTGTCGTCGCCTACTTCTCGATGGGGACATTATATACACCTATAATATTGTATATCCTAGTCTAAGGCAACCTAACATGTCGAATGTAATACTTTACAACACTCGTGGCGTGTCGTCGCATACTTCTCGATGGGGACATTATATACATCTATAACCTTGTATATCCTAACCTAAGGCAGCCTAACATCTCGGATGTAATATTTTACAACATTCCTGGCATGTCGGTCCCTACACCTCCGTGGGAACATACTATACGTCTATAACGTTGTATATCCTAACCTAAGGGAACCTAACATCGCGGATGTAATAGTTGACATCATTCCTGGCGTGTCCGCCCGTACTCCTCGGTGGGAACATTATATACGTCTATAACGTTATATATCCTAGCCTAAGGCCACATAACATGTCGAATGTAATACTTTACAACATTCCTGGCGTGTCGTCGCCTACTTCTCGATGGGGACATTATATACATCTATAACCTTGTATATCCTAACCTAAGGCAGCCTAACATCTCGGATGTAATATTTTACAACATTCCTGGCATGTCGGTCCCTACACCTCCGTGGGAACATACTATACGTCTATAACGTTGTATATCCTAACCTAAGGGAACCTAACATCGCGGATGTAATAGTTGACAACATTCCTGGCGTGTCCGCCCGTACTCCTCGGTGGGAACATTATATACGTCTATAACGTTGTGTATCCTAACCTAACGCAACCTAACATCTGGGATGTAATATTCCCGGCGTGTCGTCGCCTACTTCTGGATGGGGACATTATATACGTCTATAACATTATATATCCTAACGTAAGGCAACCTAACATCTCGGCTGTAATAGTTGACAACATTCCTGGCGTATCCGCCTGTACATCTCGGTGGGAACATTATATACGTCTATAACGTTATATATCCTAGCCTAAGGCCACCAAACATGTCGAATGTAATATTTTACAACATTCCTGACGCGTCGGCCCCTATTTTTCGGTGGGAACATTATATACGTCTATAACGTTATATATCCTAGTCTAAGGCAACCTAACATGTCGAAAGTAATACTTTACAACATTCCTGGCTTGTCGTCGCCTACTTCTCGATGGGGACACTATATACATCTATAACCTTGTATATCCTAACCTAAGGCAACCTAACATCTCGGATGTAATATTTTATAACATTCCTGGCGTGTCGTCGCCTGCTTCTCCATGGGGACATTATATACGCCTATAACGTTGTATATCCTAACCTAACGCAACCTAACATCTGGGATGTAATATTTTACAACATTCCTGGCTTGTCGGTCCCCACATCTCGGTGGGAACATACTATACGTCTATAACGTTGTATATCCTAACCTAAGGGAACCTAACATCTCGGGTGTAATATTTTACAACATTCCTGACGCGTCGAACCCTATTTTTCGGTGGGAACATTATATACGTCTATAACGTTATATATTCTAGCCTAAGGCAACCTAACATGTCGAATGTAAAATTTTACAACATTCCTGGCGTGTCGTCGCCTACTTCTCGATGGGGACATTATATACACCTATAATATTGTATATCCTAGTCTAAGGCAACCTAACATGTCGAATGTAATACTTTACAACACTCGTGGCGTGTCGTCGCATACTTCTCGATGGGGACATTATATACATCTATAACCTTGTATATCCTAACCTAAGGCAGCCTAACATCTCGGATGTAATATTTTACAACATTCCTGGCATGTCGGTCCCTACACCTCCGTGGGAACATACTATACGTCTATAACGTTGTATATCCTAACCTAAGGGAACCTAACATCGCGGATGTAATAGTTGACATCATTCCTGGCGTGTCCGCCCGTACTCCTCGGTGGGAACATTATATACGTCTATAACGTTATATATCCTAGCCTAAGGCCACATAACATGTCGAATGTAATACTTTACAACATTCCTGGCGTGTCGTCGCCTACTTCTCGATGGGGACATTATATACATCTATAACCTTGTATATCCTAACCTAAGGCAGCCTAACATCTCGGATGTAATATTTTACAACATTCCTGGCATGTCGGTCCCTACATCCCGGTGGGAACATACTATACGTCTATAACGTTGTATATCCTAACCTAAGGCAACCTAACATCTCGGATGTAATAGTTGACAACATTCCTGGCGTGTCCGCCCATACTTCTCGGTGAGAACATTATATACGTCTATAACGTTATATATCCTAGTCTAAGGCCACCTAACATGTCGAATGTAATATTTTACAACATTCCTGACGCGTCGGCCCCTATTTTTCGGTGGGAACATTATATACGTCTATAACGTTATATATCCTAGTCTAAGGCGACCTAACATGTCGAATGTAATATTTTACATCATTCCTGGCGTGTCGTCGCCTGCTTCTCGATGGGAACATTATATACGTCTATAACGTTGTGTATCCTAATCTAACGCAACCTAACATCTGGGATGTAATATTCCTGGCGTGTCGTCGCCTACTTCTGGATGGGGAGATTATATACATCTATAACGTTATATATCCTAACCTAAGGCAACCTAACATCTCGGATGTAACAGTTGATAACGTTCCTAGCGTGTCCGCCCGTACTTCTCGGTGGGAACATTATATACGTCTATAACGTTATATATCCTAGCCTAAGGCCACCTAACATGTCGAAAGTAATATTTTACAACATTCCTGGCGTGTCGTCGCCTGCTTCTCGATGGGGACTTAATATACGTCTATAACGTTGTATATCCTAACCCAACGCAACCTAACATCTGGGATGTAATATTTTACAACATTCCTGGCGTGTCGTCGCCTACTTCTGGATGGGGTCATTATATACATCTATAACGTTGTATATCCTAAGCTAAGGCAACCTAACATCTCGGATGTAATATTTTATAACATTCCTGGCATGTCGTCGCCTGCTTCTCGATGGGGACATTATATACGTCTATAACGTTGTATACCCTAACCTAAGGCAACCTAACATCTGGGATGTAATATTTTACAAGATTCCTGGCATGTCGGTCCTCAAGTTTCGGTAGGAACATTATATACGTCTATAACGATATATATCCTAACCTAAAGCAACCTAACATCTCGGATGTAATAGTTGACAACGTTCCTAGCGTGTCCGCCCGTACTTCTCGGTGGGAACATTATATACGTCTATAACGTTATATATCCTAGCCTAAGGCCACCTAACATGTCGAATGTAATATTTTACAACATTCCTGGCGTGTCGTCGCCTGCTTCTCGATGGGGACGTTATATACGTCTATAACGTTGTATATCCTAACCTAAAGCAACCTAACATCTGGGTTGTAATATTTTACAAGATTCCTGGCATGTCGGTCCTCAAGTCTCGGTAGGAACATTACATACGTCTATAACGATATATATCCTAACCTAAAGCAACCTAACATCTCGGATGTAATATTTTACAACATTCCTGGCATGTCGGTCCCTACATCTCGGTGGGATCATTCTATGCCTCTATAACGTTGTATATCCTAACCTAAGGGAACCTAACATCTCGGGTTTAATATTTTACACCATTCCTGACGCGTCGGCCCCTATTTTTTGGTGGGAACATTATATACGTCTATAACGTTATATATCCTAGTCTAAGGCAACCTAACATGGCGAATGTAATATTTTACAACATTCCTGGCGTGTCGTCGCCTACTTCTCGATGGGGACATTATATACATCTATAGCCTTGTATAGCCCAACCTAAGGCAGCCTAACATCTCGGATGTAATATTTTACAACATTCCTGGCATGTCGGCCCCTACTTCTCGGGGGAAACATTGTATACGTCTATAACGATATATATCCTAACCTAGGGCAACCTAACATCTCGGACGTAATATTTTACAACATTCCTGGCAGGTCGGTCCCTACATCTCGGTGGGAACATTCTATACGTCTATAACGTTGTATATCCTAACCTAAGGGAACCTAACATCTCGGGTTTAATATTTTACAGCATTCCTGGCGTGTCGTCCCCTACTTCTCGATGGGGACATTAAATACATCTATAACGTTGTATATCCTAACCTAAGGGAACCTAACATCTGGGATGTAATATTTTACAACATTTTTGGCATGTCGGTCCTAACGTATCGGTGGGAACATTATATACGTCTATAACGATATATATCCTAACCTAAGCCAACCTAACATCACGGATGTAATAGTTGACAACATTTCTGGCGTGTGGGCCCGTACTTCTCGCTGGGAACATTATATACATCTATAACGTTATATATCCTAGCCTAAGGCGACCTAACATGTCGAATGTAATATTTTTCATCATTCCTGGCGTGTCGTCGACTGCTTCTGGATGAGAACATTATATACGTCTATAACGTTGTATATCCTAACCTAACGCAACCTAACATCTGGGATGTAATATTCCTGGCGTGTCGTCACCTACTTCTGGATGGGGACATTATATACGTCTATAACGTTATATATCGTAACCTAAGGGAACCTAACGTCTCGGGTGTATTATTTTACAACATTCCTGACGCGTCGGACCCTATTTTTCGGTGGGAACATTATATACGTCTATAACGTTAGATATCCTGGCCTAAGGCAACCTAACATGTCGAATGTAATATTTTACAACATTCCGGGCGTCTCGTTGCCTGCTTCTCGATGGGAACATTATATACATATATAACCTTGTGTATCCTAACCTAAGGCAACCTAACATCTCGTATGTAATATTTTACTACATTCCTGGCGCTTCGGCTCCTACTTTTCTTTGGGAACATTATATACGTCTATAACGTAACATATCCTAACGTAAGGCAACATAACATCTCGGATGTAATATTTTACAACATTCCTGGCGTGTCGTCGCCTGCTTCTCGATGGGGACATTATATACGTCTATAACGTTGTATATCCTAACCTAACGCAACCTAACATCTGGGATGTAATATTTTACAACATTCCTGGCATGTCGGCCCCTATTTCTCGGTGGGAATATTATATACGTCTATAACGTTATATATCCTAGCCTAAGGCAACCTAACATCTCGGGTTTAATATTTTACAACATTCCTGACGCGTCGGCCCCTATTTCTCGGTGGTAACATTATATACGTCTATAACGTTATATATCATAACGTAAGGCAACCTAAAATATCTACCGTAATAGTTTACAACATTCCTGGCGTGTCGGCTCGTACTTCTCGGTGCGAAAATTATATACGTCTATAACGTTATATATCCTAACTTAAGGCAACATAACATCTCGGATGTAATATTTTACAACATTCCTGGCGTGTCGTCGCCTGCTTCTCGATGGGGACATTATAAACGTCTATAACGTTGTATATCCTAACCTAACGCAACCTAACATCTCGGGTTTAATATTTTACAACATTCCTGACGCGTCGGCCCCTATTTCTCGGTGGGAACATTATATACGTCTATAACGTTATATATCCTAGCCTAAGGCAACCTAACATCTCGGGTTTAATATTTTACAACATTCCTGGCATGTCGGTCCCTACGTCTCGGTGGGAACGTTATATACGTCTATAACGACATATATCCAAACTTAAGGGAAACTAACATCTCGCATGTAATATTTTACAACATTCCTGGCGCTTCGGCTCCTACTTTTCGGTGGGAACATTATATACGTCTATAACGTTACATATCCTAACGTAAGGCAACATAACATCTCGGATGTAATATTTTACAACATTCCTGGCGTGTCGTCGCCTGCTTCTCGATGGGGACATTATATACGTCTATAACGTTGTATATCCTAGCCTAAGGCAACCTAACATCTCGAGTTTAATATTTTACAACATTCCTGACGCGTCGGCCCCTATTTCTCGGTGGGAACATTATATACGTCTATAACGTTATACATCATAACCTATGGCAACCTAAAATCTCTACCGTAATAGTTTACAACATTCCTGGCGTGTCGGCTCGTACTTCTCGGTGCGAACATTATATACGTCTATAACGTTATATATCCTAACGTAAGGCAACATAACATCTCGGATATAATATTTTACAACATTCCTGGCGTGTCGTCGCCTGCTTCTCGATGGGGACATTATATACGTCTATAATGTTGTATATCCTAACCTAACGCAACCTAACATCTCGGATGTAATATTTTACAACATTCCTGGCATGTCGGTCCCTACGTCTCGGTGGGAATGTTATATACGTCTATAACGATATATATCCAAACTTAAGGGAAACTAACATCTCGGATGTCATATTTTACAACATTCCTGGCGCTTCGGCCCCTATTTCTCGGTGGTAACATTATATACGTCTATAACGTTATATATCATAACCTAAGGCAACCTAAAATCTCTACCGTAATAGTTTACAACATTCCTGGCGTGTCGGCTCGTACTTCTCGGTGCGAACATTATATACGTCTATAACGTTATATATCCTAACGTAAGGCAACATAACATCTCGGATATAATATTTTACAACATTCCTGGCGTGTCGTCGCCTGCTTCTCGATGGGGACATTATATACGTCTATAACGTTGTATATCCTAACCTAACGCAACCTAACATCTGGGATGTAATATTTTACAACATTCCTGGCATGTCGGCCCCTATTTCTCGGTGGGAATATTATATACGTCTATAACGTTACATATCCTAACGTAAGGCAACATAACATCTCGGATGTAATATTTTACAACATTCCTGGCGTGTCGTCGCCTGCTTCTCGATGGGGACATTATATACGTCTATAACGTTGTATATCCTAACCTAACGCAACCTAACATCTCGGATGTAATATTTTACAACATTCCTGGCATGTCGGTCCCTACGTCTCGGTGGGAATGTTATATACGTCTATAACGATATATATCCAAACTTAAGGGAAACTAACATCTCGGATGTCATATTTTACAACATTCCTGGCGCTTCGGCCCCTATTTCTCGATGGTAACATTATATACGTCTATAACGTTATATATCATAACCTAAGGCAACCTAAAATCTCTACCGTAATAGTTTACAACATTCCTGGCGTGTCGGCTCGTACTTCTCGGTGCGAACATTATATACGTCTATAACGTTATATATCCTAACGTAAGGCAACATAACATCTCGGATGTTATATTTTACAACATTCCTGTCGTGTGGTCGCCTGCTTCTCGATGGGGTCATTATATACGTCTATAACATTGTATATCCTAACCTAAGGCAACCTAACATCTCGGATGTAATATTTTACAACATTCTGGCTTGTCAGTCCCCACGTCTCGATCTGGACATTATATACATTTATAACGATATATATCCAAACTTAAGGGAAACTAACATCTCGGATGTAATATTTTGCAACATTCCTGGCGCTTCGGCTCCTACTTTTCGGTGGGAACATTATATACGTCTATAACGTTACATATCCTAACGTAAGGCAACATAACATCTCGGATGTTATATTTTACAACATTCCTGGCGTGTCGTCGCCTGCTTCTCGATGGGGACATTATATACGTCCATAACGTTGTATATCCTAGGCTAAGCAATCTAACATCTCGGATGTAATATTTTACAACATTCCTGGCGTGTCGTCGCCTGCTTCTCGATGGGAACATTATATACGTCTATAACATTACATATCCTAACGTAAGGCAACATAACATCTCGGATGTTATATTTTACAACATTCCTGTCGTGTGGTCGCCTGCTTCTCGATGGGGTCATTATATACGTCTATAACATTGTATATCCTAACCTAAGGCAACCTAACATCTCGGATGTAATATTTTACAACATTCTGGCTTGTCGGTCCCCACGTCTCGATCTGGACATTGTATACGTCTATAACGATATATATCCAAACTTAAGGGAAACTAACATCTCGGATGTAATATTTTATAACATTCCTGGCGCTTCGGCTCCTACTTTTCGGTGGGAACATTATATACGTCTATAACGTTACATTTCCTAACGTAAGGCAACATAACATCTCGGATGTTATATTTTACAACATTCCTGGCGTGTCGTCGCCTGCTTCTCGATGGGGACATTATATACGTCTATAACGTTGTATATCCTAGCCTAAGCAATCTAACATCTCGGATGTAATAGTTTACAACATTCCTGGCATGTCGGTCCCTACGTCTCGGTGGGAACGTTATATACGTCTATAACGACATATATACAAACTTAAGGGAAACTAACATCTCGGATGTAATATTTTACAACATTCCTGGCTCTTCGGCTCCTACTTTTCGGTGGGAACATTATATACGTCTATAACGTTACATATCCTAACGTAAGGCAACATAACATCTCGGATGTTATATTTTACAACATTCCTGGCGTGTCGTCTCCTGCTTCTCGATGGGGACATTATATACGTCTATAACGTTGTATATCCTAGCCTAAGCAATCTAACATCTCGGATGTAATATTTTACAACATTCCTGGCGTGTCGTCGCCTGCTTCTCGATGGGGACATTATATACGTCTATAACGTTGTATATCCTAACCTAACGCAACCTAACATCTGGGATGTAATATTTTACAACATTCCTGGCATGTCGGCCCCTATTTCTCGGTGGGAATATTATATACGTCTATAACGTTATATATCCTAGCCTAAGGCAACCTAACATCTCGGGTTTAATATTTTACAACATTCCTGACGCGTCGGCCCCTATTTCTCGGTGGGAACATTATATACGTCTACAACGTTATATATCATAACCTAAGGCAACCTAAAATCTCTACCGTAATAGTTTACAACATTCCTGGCGTGTCGGCTCGTACTTCTCGGTGCGAACATTATATACGTCTATAACGTTATATATCCTAACGTAAGGCAACATAACATCTCGGATGTAATATTTTACAACATTCCTGGCGTGTCGTCGCCTGCTTCTCGATGGGGACATTATATACGTCTATAATGTTGTATATCCTAACCTAACGCAACCTAACATCTCGGATGTAATATTTTACAACATTCCTGGCATGTCGGTCCCTACGTCTCGGTGGGAATGTTATATACGTCTATAACGGTATATATCCAAACTTAAGGGAAACTAACATCTCGGATGTCATATTTTACAACATTCCTGGCGCTTCGGCCCCTATTTCTCGGTGGTAACATTATATACGTCTATAACGTTATATATCATAACCTAAGGCAACCTAAAATCTCTACCGTAATAGTTTACAACATTCCTGGCGTGTCGGCTCGTCCTTCTCGGTGCGAACATTATATACGTCTATAACGTTATATATCCTAACGTAAGGCAACATAACATCTCGGATATAATATTTTACAACATTCCTGGCGTGTCGTCGCCTGCTTCTCGATGGGGACATTATATACGTCTATAACGTTGTATATCCTAACCTAACGCAACCTAACATCTCGGATGTAATATTTTACAACATTCCTGGCGCTTCGGCTCCTACTTTTCGGTGGGAATATTATATACGTCTATAACGTTACATATCCTAACGTAAGGCAACATAACATCTCGGATGTAATATTTTACAACATTCCTGGCGTGTCGTCGCCTGCTTCTCGATGGGGACATTATATACGTCTATAACGTTGTATATCCTAGCCTAAGGCAACCTAACATCTCGAGTTTAATATTTTACAACATTCCTGACGCGTCGGCCCCTATTTCTCGGTGGGAACATTATATACGTCTATAACGTTATACATCATAACCTATGGCAACCTAAAATCTCTACCGTAATAGTTTACAACATTCCTGGCGTGTCGGCTCGTACTTCTCGGTGCGAACATTATATACGTCTATAACGTTATATATCCTAACGTAAGGCAACATAACATCTCGGATATAATATTTTACAACATTCCTGGCGTGTCGTCGCCTGCTTCTCGATGGGGACATTATATACGTCTATAATGTTGTATATCCTAACCTAACGCAACCTAACATCTCGGATGTAATATTTTACAACATTCCTGGCATGTCGGTCCCTACGTCTCGGTGGGAATGTTATATACCTCTATAACGATATATATCCAAACTTAAGGGAAACTAACATCTCGGATGTCATATTTTACAACATTCCTGGCGCTTCGGCCCCTATTTCTCGGTGGTAACATTATATACGTCTATAACGTTATATATCATAACCTAAGGCAACCTAAAATCTCTACCGTAATAGTTTACAACATTCCTGGCGTGTCGGCTCGTACTTCTCGGTGCGAACATTATATACGTCTATAACGTTATATATCCTAACGTAAGGCAACATAACATCTCTGATATAATATTTTACAACATTCCTGGCGTGTCGTCGCCTGCTTCTCGATGGGGACATTATATACGTCTATAACGTTGTATATCCTAACCTAACGCAACCTAACATCTGGGATGTAATATTTTACAACATTCCTGGCATGTCGGCCCCTATTTCTCGGTGGGAATATTATATACGTCTATAACGTTACATATCCTAACGTAAGGCAACATAACATCTCGGATGTTATATTTTACAACATTCCTGGCGTGTCGTCGCCTGCTTCTCGATGGGGACATTATATACGTCCATAACGTTGTATATCCTAGGCTAAGCAATCTAACATCTCGGATGTAATATTTTACAACATTCCTGGCGTGTCGTCGCCTGCTTCTCGATGGGAACATTATATACGTCTATAACGTTACATATCCTAACGTAAGGCAACATAACATCTCGGATGTTATATTTTACAACATTCCTGTCGTGTGGTCGCCTGCTTCTCGATGGGGTCATTATATACGTCTATAACATTGTATATCCTAACCTAAGGCAACCTAACATCTCGGATGTAATATTTTACAACATTCTGGCTTGTCGGTCCCCACGTCTCGATCTGGACATTGTATACGTCTATAACGATATATATCCAAACTTAAGGGAAACTAACATCTCGGATGTAATATTTTATAACATTCCTGGCGCTTCGGCTCCTACTTTTCGGTGGGAACATTATATACGTCTATAACGTTACATTTCCTAACGTAAGGCAACATAACATCTCGGATGTTATATTTTACAACATTCCTGGCGTGTCGTCGCCTGCTTCTCGATGGGGACATTATATACGTCTATAACGTTGTATATCCTAGCCTAAGCAATCTAACATCTCGGATGTAATAGTTTACAACATTCCTGGCATGTCGGTCCCTACGTCTCGGTGGGAACGTTATATACGTCTATAACGACATATATACAAACTTAAGGGAAACTAACATCTCGGATGTAATATTTTACAACATTCCTGGCTCTTCGGCTCCTACTTTTCGGTGGGAACATTATATACGTCTATAACGTTACATATCCTAACGTAAGGCAACATAACATCTCGGATGTTATATTTTACAACATTCCTGGCGTGTCGTCTCCTGCTTCTCGATGGGGACATTATATACGTCTATAACGTTGTATATCCTAGCCTAAGCAATCTAACATCTCGGATGTAATATTTTACAACATTCCTGGCGTGTCGTCGCCTGCTTCTCGATGGGGACATTATATACGTCTATAACGTTGTATATCCTAACCTAACGCAACCTAACATCTGGGATGTAATATCTTACAACATTCCTGGCATGTCGGTCCCTACGTCTCGGTGGGAACGTTATATACGTCTATAACGATATACATCCAAACTTAAGGGAAACTAACATCTCGGATGTCATATTTTACAACATTCCTGGCGCTTCGGCCCCTATTTCTCGGTGGTAACATTATATACGTCTATAACGTTATATATCATAACCTAAGGCAACCTAAAATCTCTACCGTAATAGTTTACAACATTCCTGGCGTGTCGGCTCGTACTTCTCGGTGCGAACATTATATACGTCTATAACGTTATATATCCTAACGTAAGGCAACATAACATCTCGGATATAATATTTTACAACATTCCTGGCGTGTCGTCGCCTGCTTCTCGATGGGGACATTATATACGTCTATAACGTTGTATATCCTAACCTAACGCAACCTAACATCTGGGATGTAATATTTTATAACATTCCTGGCATGTCGGCCCCTATTTCTCGGTGGGAATATTATATACGTCTATAACGTTATATATCCTAGCCTAAGGCAACCTAACATCTCGGGTTTAATATTTTACAACATTCCTGACGCGTCGGCCCCTATTTCTCGGTGGGAACATTATATACGTCTACAACGTTATATATCATAACCTAAGGCAACCTAAAATCTCTACCGTAATAGTTTACAACATTCCTGGCGTGTCGGCTCGTACTTCTCGGTGCGAACATTATATACGTCTATAACGTTATATATCCTAACGTAAGGCAACATAACATCTCGGATGTAATATTTTACAACATACCTGGCGTGTCGTCGCCTGCTTCTCGATGGGGACATTATATACGTCTATAATGTTGTATATCCTAACCTAACGCAACCTAACATCTCGGATGTAATATTTTACAACATTCCTGGCATGTCGGTCCCTACGTCTCGGTGGGAATGTTATATACGTCTATAACGATATATATCCAAACTTAAGGGAAACTAACATCTCGGATGTCATATTTTACAACATTCCTGGCGCTTCGGCCCCTATTTCTCGGTGGTAACATTATATACGTCTATAACGTTATATATCATAACCTAAGGCAACCTAAAATCTCTACCGTAATAGTTTACAACATTCCTGGCGTGTCGGCTCGTACTTCTCGGTGCGAACATTATATACGTCTATAACGTTATATATCCTAACGTAAGGCAACATAACATCTCGGATATAATATTTTACAACATTCCTGGCGTGTCGTCGCCTGCTTCTCGTTGGGGACATTATATACGTCTATAACGTTGTATATCCTAACCTAACGCAACCTAACATCTCGGATGTAATATTTTACAACATTCCTGGCGCTTCGGCTCCTACTTTTCGGTGGGAATATTATATACGTCTATAACGTTACATATCCTAACGTAAGGCAACATAACATCTCGGATGTAATATTTTACAACATTCCTGGCGTGTCGTCGCCTGCTTCTCGATGGGGACATTATATACGTCTATAACGTTGTATATCCTAGCCTAAGGCAACCTAACATCTCGAGTTTAATATTTTACAACATTCCTGACGCGTCGGCCCCTATTTCTCGGTGGGAACATTATATACGTCTATAACGTTATACATCATAACCTATGGCAACCTAAAATCTCTACCGTAATAGTTTACAACATTCCTGGCGTGTCGGCTCGTACTTCTCGGTGCGAACATTATATACGTCTATAACGTTATATATCATAACGTAAGGCAACATAACATCTCGGATATAATATTTTACAACATTCCTGGCGTGTCGTCGCCTGCTTCTCGATGGGGACATTATATACGTCTATAATGTTGTATATCCTAACCTAACGCAACCTAACATCTCGGATGTAATATTTTACAACATTCCTGGCATGTCGGTCCCTACGTCTCGGTGGGAATGTTATATACGTCTATAACGATATATATCCAAACTTAAGGGAAACTAACATCTCGGATGTCATATTTTACAACATTCCTGGCGCTTCGGCCCCTATTTCTCGGTGGTAACATTATATAAGTCTATAACGTTATATATCATAACCTAAGGCAACCTAAAATCTCTACCGTAATAGTTTACAACATTCCTGGCGTGTCGGCTCGTACTTCTCGGTACGAACATTATATACGTCTATAACGTTATATATCCTAACGTAAGGCAACATAACATCTCGGATGTAATATTTTACAACATACCTGGCGTGTCGTCGCCTGCTTCTCGATGGGGACATTATATACGTCTATAACGTTGTATATCCTAACCTAACGCAACCTAACATCTGGGATGTAATATTTTACAACATTCCTGGCGCTTCGGCTCCTACTTTTCGGTGGGAATATTATATACGTCTATAACGTTACATATCCTAACGTAAGGCAACATAACATCTCGGACGTAATATTTTACAACATTCCTGGCGTGTCGTCGCCTGCTTCTCGATGGGGACATTATATACGTCTATAACGTTGTATATCCTAGCCTAAGGCAACCTAACATCTCGAGTTTAATATTTTACAACATTCCTGACGCGTCGGCCCCTATTTCTCGGTGGGAACATTATATACGTCTATAACGTTATACATCATAACCTATGGCAACCTAAAATCTCTACCGTAATAGTTTACAACATTCCTGGCGTGTCGGCTCGTACTTCTCGGTGCGAACATTATATACGTCTATAACGTTATATATCATAACGTAAGGCAACATAACATCTCGGATATAATATTTTACAACATTCCTGGCGTGTCGTCGCCTGCTTCTCGATGGGGACATTATATACGTCTATAATGTTGTATATCCTAACCTAACGCAACCTAACATCTCGGATGTAATATTTTACAACATTCCTGGCATGTCGGTCCCTACGTCTCGGTGGGAATGTTATATACGTCTATAACGATATATATCCAAACTTAAGGGAAACTAACATCTCGGATGTCATATTTTACAACATTCCTGGCGCTTCGGCCCCTATTTCTCGGTGGTAACATTATATAAGTCTATAACGTTATATATCATAACCTAAGGCAACCTAAAATCTCTACCGTAATAGTTTACAACATTCCTGGCGTGTCGGCTCGTACTTCTCGGTGCGAACATTATATACGTCTATAACGTTATATATCCTAACGTAAGGCAACATAACATCTCGGATGTAATATTTTACAACATACCTGGCGTGTCGTCGCCTGCTTCTCGATGGGGACATTATATACGTCTATAACGTTGTATATCCTAACCTAACGCAACCTAACATCTGGGATGTAATATTTTACAACATTCCTGGCGCTTCGGCTCCTACTTTTCGGTGGGAATATTATATACGTCTATAACGTTACATATCCTAACGTAAGGCAACATAACATCTCGGACGTAATATTTTACAACATTCCTGGCGTGTCGTCGCCTGCTTCTCGATGGGGACATTATATACGTCTATAACGTTGTATATCCTAGCCTAAGGCAACCTAACATCTCGAGTTTAATATTTTACAACATTCCTGACGCGTCGGCCCCTATTTCTCGGTGGGAACATTATATACGTCTATAACGTTATACATCATAACCTATGGCAACCTAAAATCTCTACCGTAATAGTTTACAACATTCCTGGCGTGTCGGCTCGTACTTCTCGGTGCGAACATTATATACGTCTATAACGTTATATATCCTAACGTAAGGCAACATAACATCTCGGATATAATATTTTACAACATTCCTGGCGTGTCGTCGCCTGCTTCTCGATGGGGACATTATATACGTCTATAATGTTGTATATCCTAACCTAACGCAACCTAACATCTCGGATGTAATATTTTACAACATTCCTGGCATGTCGGTCCCTACGTCTCGGTGGGAATGTTATATACGTCTATAACGATATATATCCAAACTTAAGGGAAACTAACATCTCGGATGTCATATTTTACAACATTCCTGGCGCTTCGGCCCCTATTTCTCGGTGGTAACATTATATACGTCTATAACGTTATACATCATAACCTATGGCAACCTAAAATCTCTACCGTAATAGTTTACAACATTCCTGGCGTGTCGGCTCGTACTTCTCGGTGCGAACATTATATACGTCTATAACGTTATATATCATAACGTAAGGCAACATAACATCTCGGATATAATATTTTACAACATTCCTGGCGTGTCGTCGCCTGCTTCTCGATGGGGACATTATATACGTCTATAATGTTGTATATCCTAACCTAACGCAACCTAACATCTCGGATGTAATATTTTACAACATTCCTGGCATGTCGGTCCCTACGTCTCGGTGGGAATGTTATATACGTCTATAACGATATATATCCAAACTTAAGGGAAACTAACATCTCGGATGTCATATTTTACAACATTCCTGGCGCTTCGGCCCCTATTTCTCGGTGGTAACATTATATAAGTCTATAACGTTATATATCATAACCTAAGGCAACCTAAAATCTCTACCGTAATAGTTTACAACATTCCTGGCGTGTCGGCTCGTACTTCTCGGTGCGAACATTATATACGTCTATAACGTTATATATCCTAACGTAAGGCAACATAACATCTCGGATGTAATATTTTACAACATACCTGGCGTGTCGTCGCCTGCTTCTCGATGGGGACATTATATACGTCTATAACGTTGTATATCCTAACCTAACGCAACCTAACATCTGGGATGTAATATTTTACAACATTCCTGGCGCTTCGGCTCCTACTTTTCGGTGGGAATATTATATACGTCTATAACGTTACATATCCTAACGTAAGGCAACATAACATCTCGGACGTAATATTTTACAACATTCCTGGCGTGTCGTCGCCTGCTTCTCGATGGGGACATTATATACGTCTATAACGTTGTATATCCTAGCCTAAGGCAACCTAACATCTCGAGTTTAATATTTTACAACATTCCTGACGCGTCGGCCCCTATTTCTCGGTGGGAACATTATATACGTCTATAACGTTATACATCATAACCTATGGCAACCTAAAATCTCTACCGTAATAGTTTACAACATTCCTGGCGTGTCGGCTCGTACTTCTCGGTGCGAACATTATATACGTCTATAACGTTATATATCCTAACGTAAGGCAACATAACATCTCGGATATAATATTTTACAACATTCCTGGCGTGTCGTCGCCTGCTTCTCGATGGGGACATTATATACGTCTATAATGTTGTATATCCTAACCTAACGCAACCTAACATCTCGGATGTAATATTTTACAACATTCCTGGCATGTCGGTCCCTACGTCTCGGTGGGAATGTTATATACGTCTATAACGATATATATCCAAACTTAAGGGAAACTAACATCTCGGATGTCATATTTTACAACATTCCTGGCGCTTCGGCCCCTATTTCTCGGTGGTAACATTATATACGTCTATAACGTTATATATCATAACCTAAGGCAACCTAAAATCTCTACCGTAATAGTTTACAACATTCCTGGCGTGTCGGCTCGTACTTCTCGGTGCGAACATTATATACGTCTATAACGTTATATATCCTAACGTAAGGCAACATAACATCTCGGATATAATATTTTACAACATTCCTGGCGTGTCGTCGCCTGCTTCTCGATGGGGACATTATATACGTCTATAACGTTGTATATCCTAACCTAACGCAACCTAACATCTGGGATGTAATATTTTACAACATTCCTGGCATGTCGGCCCCTATTTCTCGGTGGGAATATTATATACGTCTATAACGTTACATATCCTAACGTAAGGCAACATAACATCTCGGATGTAATATTTTACAACATTCCTGGCGTGTCGTCGCCTGCTTCTCGATGGGGACATTATATACGTCTATAACGTTGTATATCCTAACCTAACGCAACCTAACATCTCGGATGTAATATTTTACAACATTCCTGGCATGTCGGTCCCTACGTCTCGGTGGGAATGTTATATACGTCTATAACGATATATATCCAAACTTAAGGGAAACTAACATCTCGGATGTCATATTTTACAACATTCCTGGCGCTTCGGCCCCTATTTCTCGGTGGTAACATTATATACGTCTATAACGTTATATATCATAACCTAAGGCAACCTAAAATCTCTACCGTAATAGTTTACAACATTCCTGGCGTGTCGGCTCGTACTTCTCGGTGCGAACATTATATACGTCTATAACGTTATATATCCTAACGTAAGGCAACATAACATCTCGGATGTTATATTTTACAACATTCCTGTCGTGTGGTCGCCTGCTTCTCGATGGGGTCATTATATACGTCTATAACATTGTATATCCTAACCTAAGGCAACCTAACATCTCGGATGTAATATTTTACAACATTCTGGCTTGTCAGTCCCCACGTCTCGATCTGGACATTATATACATTTATAACGATATATATCCAAACTTAAGGGAAACTAACATCTCGGATGTAATATTTTGCAACATTCCTGGCGCTTCGGCTCCTACTTTTCGGTGGGAACATTATATACGTCTATAACGTTACATATCCTAACGTAAGGCAACATAACATCTCGGATGTTATATTTTACAACATTCCTGGCGTGTCGTCGCCTGCTTCTCGATGGGGACATTATATACGTCCATAACGTTGTATATCCTAGGCTAAGCAATCTAACATCTCGGATGTAATATTTTACAACATTCCTGGCGTGTCGTCGCCTGCTTCTCGATGGGAACATTATATACGTCTATAACGTTACATATCCTAACGTAAGGCAACATAACATCTCGGATGTTATATTTTACAACATTCCTGGCGTGTCGTCGCCTGCTTCTCGATGGGGACATTATATACGTCTATAACGTTGTATATCCTAGCCTAAGGCAACCTAACATCTCGAGTTTAATATTTTACAACATTCCTGACGCGTCGGCCCCTATTTCTCGGTGGGAACATTATATACGTCTATAACGTTATACATCATAACCTATGGCAACCTAAAATCTCTACCGTAATAGTTTACAACATTCCTGGCGTGTCGGCTCGTACTTCTCGGTGCGAACATTATATACGTCTATAACGTTATATATCATAACGTAAGGCAACATAACATCTCGGATATAATATTTTACAACATTCCTGGCGTGTCGTCGCCTGCTTCTCGATGGGGACATTATATACGTCTATAATGTTGTATATCCTAACCTAACGCAACCTAACATCTCGGATGTAATATTTTACAACATTCCTGGCATGTCGGTCCCTACGTCTCGGTGGGAATGTTATATACGTCTATAACGATATATATCCAAACTTAAGGGAAACTAACATCTCGGATGTCATATTTTACAACATTCCTGGCGCTTCGGCCCCTATTTCTCGGTGGTAACATTATATAAGTCTATAACGTTATATATCATAACCTAAGGCAACCTAAAATCTCTACCGTAATAGTTTACAACATTCCTGGCGTGTCGGCTCGTACTTCTCGGTGCGAACATTATATACGTCTATAACGTTATATATCCTAACGTAAGGCAACATAACATCTCGGATGTAATATTTTACAACATACCTGGCGTGTCGTCGCCTGCTTCTCGATGGGGACATTATATACGTCTATAACGTTGTATATCCTAACCTAACGCAACCTAACATCTGGGATGTAATATTTTACAACATTCCTGGCGCTTCGGCTCCTACTTTTCGGTGGGAATATTATATACGTCTATAACGTTACATATCCTAACGTAAGGCAACATAACATCTCGGACGTAATATTTTACAACATTCCTGGCGTGTCGTCGCCTGCTTCTCGATGGGGACATTATATACGTCTATAACGTTGTATATCCTAGCCTAAGGCAACCTAACATCTCGAGTTTAATATTTTACAACATTCCTGACGCGTCGGCCCCTATTTCTCGGTGGGAACATTATATACGTCTATAACGTTATACATCATAACCTATGGCAACCTAAAATCTCTACCGTAATAGTTTACAACATTCCTGGCGTGTCGGCTCGTACTTCTCGGTGCGAACATTATATACGTCTATAACGTTATATATCCTAACGTAAGGCAACATAACATCTCGGATATAATATTTTACAACATTCCTGGCGTGTCGTCGCCTGCTTCTCGATGGGGACATTATATACGTCTATAATGTTGTATATCCTAACCTAACGCAACCTAACATCTCGGATGTAATATTTTACAACATTCCTGGCATGTCGGTCCCTACGTCTCGGTGGGAATGTTATATACGTCTATAACGATATATATCCAAACTTAAGGGAAACTAACATCTCGGATGTCATATTTTACAACATTCCTGGCGCTTCGGCCCCTATTTCTAGGTGGTAACATTATATACGTCTATAACGTTATACATCATAACCTATGGCAACCTAAAATCTCTACCGTAATAGTTTACAACATTCCTGGCGTGTCGGCTCGTACTTCTCGGTGCGAACATTATATACGTCTATAACGTTATATATCATAACGTAAGGCAACATAACATCTCGGATATAATATTTTACAACATTCCTGGCGTGTCGTCGCCTGCTTCTCGATGGGGACATTATATACGTCTATAATGTTGTATATCCTAACCTAACGCAACCTAACATCTCGGATGTAATATTTTACAACATTCCTGGCATGTCGGTCCCTACGTCTCGGTGGGAATGTTATATACGTCTATAACGATATATATCCAAACTTAAGGGAAACTAACATCTCGGATGTCATATTTTACAACATTCCTGGCGCTTCGGCCCCTATTTCTCGGTGGTAACATTATATAAGTCTATAACGTTATATATCATAACCTAAGGCAACCTAAAATCTCTACCGTAATAGTTTACAACATTCCTGGCGTGTCGGCTCGTACTTCTCGGTGCGAACATTATATACGTCTATAACGTTATATATCCTAACGTAAGGCAACATAACATCTCGGATGTAATATTTTACAACATACCTGGCGTGTCGTCGCCTGCTTCTCGATGGGGACATTATATACGTCTATAACGTTGTATATCCTAACCTAACGCAACCTAACATCTGGGATGTAATATTTTACAACATTCCTGGCGCTTCGGCTCCTACTTTTCGGTGGGAATATTATATACGTCTATAACGTTACATATCCTAACGTAAGGCAACATAACATCTCGGACGTAATATTTTACAACATTCCTGGCGTGTCGTCGCCTGCTTCTCGATGGGGACATTATATACGTCTATAACGTTGTATATCCTAGCCTAAGGCAACCTAACATCTCGAGTTTAATATTTTACAACATTCCTGACGCGTCGGCCCCTATTTCTCGGTGGGAACATTATATACGTCTATAACGTTATACATCATAACCTATGGCAACCTAAAATCTCTACCGTAATAGTTTACAACATTCCTGGCGTGTCGGCTCGTACTTCTCGGTGCGAACATTATATACGTCTATAACGTTATATATCCTAACGTAAGGCAACATAACATCTCGGATATAATATTTTACAACATTCCTGGCGTGTCGTCGCCTGCTTCTCGATGGGGACATTATATACGTCTATAATGTTGTATATCCTAACCTAACGCAACCTAACATCTCGGATGTAATATTTTACAACATTCCTGGCATGTCGGTCCCTACGTCTCGGTGGGAATGTTATATACGTCTATAACGATATATATCCAAACTTAAGGGAAACTAACATCTCGGATGTCATATTTTACAACATTCCTGGCGCTTCGGCCCCTATTTCTCGGTGGTAACATTATATACGTCTATAACGTTATATATCATAACCTAAGGCAACCTAAAATCTCTACCGTAATAGTTTACAACATTCCTGGCGTGTCGGCTCGTACTTCTCGGTGCGAACATTATATACGTCTATAACGTTATATATCCTAACGTAAGGCAACATAACATCTCGGATATAATATTTTACAACATTCCTGGCGTGTCGTCGCCTGCTTCTCGATGGGGACATTATATACGTCTATAACGTTGTATATCCTAACCTAACGCAACCTAACATCTGGGATGTAATATTTTACAACATTCCTGGCATGTCGGCCCCTATTTCTCGGTGGGAATATTATATACGTCTATAACGTTACATATCCTAACGTAAGGCAACATAACATCTCGGATGTAATATTTTACAACATTCCTGGCGTGTCGTCGCCTGCTTCTCGATGGGGACATTATATACGTCTATAACGTTGTATATCCTAACCTAACGCAACCTAACATCTCGGATGTAATATTTTACAACATTCCTGGCATGTCGGTCCCTACGTCTCGGTGGGAATGTTATATACGTCTATAACGATATATATCCAAACTTAAGGGAAACTAACATCTCGGATGTCATATTTTACAACATTCCTGGCGCTTCGGCCCCTATTTCTCGGTGGTAACATTATATACGTCTATAACGTTATATATCATAACCTAAGGCAACCTAAAATCTCTACCGTAATAGTTTACAACATTCCTGGCGTGTCGGCTCGTACTTCTCGGTGCGAACATTATATACGTCTATAACGTTATATATCCTAACGTAAGGCAACATAACATCTCGGATGTTATATTTTACAACATTCCTGTCGTGTGGTCGCCTGCTTCTCGATGGGGTCATTATATACGTCTATAACATTGTATATCCTAACCTAAGGCAACCTAACATCTCGGATGTAATATTTTACAACATTCTGGCTTGTCAGTCCCCACGTCTCGATCTGGACATTATATACATTTATAACGATATATATCCAAACTTAAGGGAAACTAACATCTCGGATGTAATATTTTGCAACATTCCTGGCGCTTCGGCTCCTACTTTTCGGTGGGAACATTATATACGTCTATAACGTTACATATCCTAACGTAAGGCAACATAACATCTCGGATGTTATATTTTACAACATTCCTGGCGTGTCGTCGCCTGCTTCTCGATGGGGACATTATATACGTCCATAACGTTGTATATCCTAGGCTAAGCAATCTAACATCTCGGATGTAATATTTTACAACATTCCTGGCGTGTCGTCGCCTGCTTCTCGATGGGAACATTATATACGTCTATAACGTTACATATCCTAACGTAAGGCAACATAACATCTCGGATGTTATATTTTACAACATTCCTGTCGTGTGGTCGCCTGCTTCTCGATGGGGTCATTATATACGTCTATAACATTGTATATCCTAACCTAAGGCAACCTAACATCTCGGATGTAATATTTTACAACATTCTGGCTTGTCGGTCCCCACGTCTCGATCTGGACATTGTATACGTCTATAACGATATATATCCAAACTTAAGGGAAACTAACATCTCGGATGTAATATTTTATAACATTCCTGGCGCTTCGGCTCCTACTTTTCGGTGGGAACATTATATACGTCTATAACGTTACATTTCCTAACGTAAGGCAACATAACATCTCGGATGTTATATTTTACAACATTCCTGGCGTGTCGTCGCCTGCTTCTCGATGGGGACATTATATACGTCTATAACGTTGTATATCCTAGCCTAAGCAATCTAACATCTCGGATGTAATAGTTTACAACATTCCTGGCATGTCGGTCCCTACGTCTCGGTGGGAACGTTATATACGTCTATAACGACATATATACAAACTTAAGGGAAACTAACATATCGGATGTAATATTTTACAACATTCCTGGCTCTTCGGCTCCTACTTTTCGGTGGGAACATTATATACGTCTATAACGTTACATATCCTAACGTAAGGCAACATAACATCTCGGATGTTATATTTTACAACATTCCTGGCTTGTCGTCTCCTGCTTCTCGATGGGGACATTATATACGTCTATAACGTTGTATATCCTAGCCTAAGCAATCTAACATCTCGGATGTAATATTTTACAACATTCCTGGCGTGTCGTCGCCTGCTTCTCGATGGGGACATTATATACGTCTATAACGTTGTATATCCTAACCTAACGCAACCTAACATCTGGGATGTAATATCTTACAACATTCCTGGCATGTCGGTCCCTACGTCTCGGTGGGAACGTTATATACGTCTATAACGATATACATCCAAACTTAAGGGAAACTAACATCTCGGATGTCATATTTTACAACATTCCTGGCGCTTCGGCCCCTATTTCTCGGTGGTAACATTATATACGTCTATAACGTTATATATCATAACCTAAGGCAACCTAAAATCTCTACCGTAATAGTTTACAACATTCCTGGCGTGTCGGCTCGTACTTCTCGGTGCGAACATTATATACGTCTATAACGTTATATATCCTAACGTAAGGCAACATAACATCTCGGATATAATATTTTACAACATTCCTGGCGTGTCGTCGCCTGCTTCTCGATGGGGACATTATATACGTCTATAACGTTGTATATCCTAACCTAACGCAACCTAACATCTGGGATGTAATATTTTACAACATTCCTGGCATGTCGGCCCCTATTTCTCGGTGGGAATATTATATACGTCTATAACGTTATATATCCTAGCCTAAGGCAACCTAACATCTCGGGTTTAATATTTTACAACATTCCTGACGCGTCGGCCCCTATTTCTCGGTGGGAACATTATATACGTCTACAACGTTATATATCATAACATAAGGCAACCTAAAATCTCTACCGTAATAGTTTACAACATTCCTGGCGTGTCGGCTCGTACTTCTCGGTGCGAACATTATATACGTCTATAACGTTATATATCCTAACGTAAGGCAACATAACATCTCGGATGTAATATTTTACAACATACCTGGCGTGTCGTCGCCTGCTTCTCGGTGGGGACATTATATACGTCTATAACGTTGTATATCCTAGCCTAAGCAATCTAACATCTGGGATGTATTATTTCCAACATTCCTGGCATGTCGGTCCCTACGTCTCGGAGGGAACGTTATATACGTCTATAACGATATATATCCACACTTAAGGGAAACTAACATCTCGGATGTCATATTTTACAACATTCCTGGCGCTTCGGCCCCTATTTCTCGGTGGTAACATTATATATGTCTATAACGTTACATATCCTAACGTAAGGCAACATAACATCTCGGATGTTATATTTTACAACATTCCTGGCGTGTCGTCGCCTGCTTCTCGGTGGGGACATTATATACGTCTATAACGTTGTATATCCTAGCCTAAGCAATCTAACATCTGGGATGTATTATTTCCAACATTCCTGGCATGTCGGTCCCTACGTCTCGGAGGGAACGTTATATACGTCTATAACGATATATATCCACACTTAAGGGAAACTAACTCCTCGGGTGTCATATTTTACAACATTCCTGGCGCTTCGGCTCTTACTTTTCGGTGGGAACATTATATACGTCTATAACGTTACATATCCTAACGTAAGGCAACATAACATCTCGGATGTTATATTTTACAACATTCCTGGCGTGTGGTCGCCTGCTTCTCGATGGGGTCATTATATACGTCTATAACATTGTATATCCTAACCTAAGGCAACCTAACATCTCGGATGTAATATTTTACAACATTCTGGCTTGTCAGTCCCCACGTCTCGATCTGGACATTATATACATTTTTAACGATATATATCCAAACTTAAGGGAAACTAACATCTCGGATGTAATATTTTACAACATTCCTGGTGCTTCGGCTCCTACTTTTCGGTGGGAACATTATATATGTCTATAACGTTACATATCCTAACGTAAGGCAACATAACATCACGGATGTTATATTTTACAACATTCCTGGCGTGTCGTCGCCTGCTTCTCGGTGGGGACATTATATACGTCTATAACGTTGTATATCCTAGCCTAAGCAATCTAACATCTGGGATGTATTATTTCCAACATTCCTGGCATGTCGGTCCCTACGTCTCGGAGGGAACGTTATATACGTCTATAACGATATATATCCACACTTAAGGGAAACTAACTCCTCGGGTGTCATATTTTACAACATTCCTGGCGCTTCGGCTCTTACTTTTCGGTGGGAACATTATATACGTCTATAACGTTACATATCCTAACGTAAGGCAACATAACATCTCGGATGTTATATTTTACAACATTCCTGGCGTGTGGTCGCCTGCTTCTCGATGGGGTCATTATATACGTCTATAACATTGTATATCCTAACCTAAGGCAACCTAACATCTCGGATGTAATATTTTACAACATTCTGGCTTGTCAGTCCCCACGTCTCGATCTGGACATTATATACATTTTTAACGATATATATCCAAACTTAAGGGAAACTAACATCTCGGATGTAATATTTTACAACATTCCTGGCTCTTCGGCTCCTACTTTTCGGTGGGAACATTATATACGTCTGTAACGTTACATATCCTAACGTAAGGCAACATAACATCTCGGATGTTATATTTTACAACATTCCTGGCGTGTCGTCTCCTGCTTCTCGATGGGGACATTATATACGTCTATAACGTTGTATATCCTAGCCTAAGCAATCTAACATCTCGGATGTAATATTTTACAACATTCCTGGCGTGTCGTCGCCTGCTTCTCGATGGGGACATTATATACGTCTATAACGTTGTATATCCTAACCTAACGCAACCTAACATCTGGGATGTAATATCTTACAACATTCCTGGCATGTCGGTCCCTACGTCTCGGTGGGAACGTTATATACGTCTATAACGATATATATCCAAGCTTAAGGGAAACTAACATCTCGGATGTCATATTTTACAACATTCCTGGCGCTTCGGCCCCTATTTCTCGGTGGTAACATTATATACGTCTATAACGTTATATATCATAACCTAAGGCAACCTAAAATCTCTACCGTAATAGTTTACAACATTCCTGGCGTGTCGGCTCGTACTTCTCGGTGCGAACATTATATACGTCTATAACGTTATATATCCTAACGTAAGGCAACATAACATCTCGGATATAATATTTTACAACATTCCTGGCGTGTCGTCGCCTGCTTCTCGATGGGGATATTATATACGTCTATAACGTTGTATATCCTAACCTAACGCAACCTAACATCTGGGATGTAATATTTTACAACATTCCTGGCATGTCGGTCCCTACGTCTCGGTGGGGACGTTATATACGTCTATAACGACATATATCCAAACTTAAGGGAAACTAACATCTCGGATGTAATATTTTACAACGTTCCTGGCTCTTCGGCTCCTACTTTTCGGTGGGAGCATTATATACGTCCATAACGTTACATATCCCAACGTAAGGCAACATAACATCTCGGATGTTATATTTTACAACATTCCTGGCGTGTCGTCGCCTGCTTCTCGATGGGGACATTGTATACGTCTATAACGATATATATCCAAACTTAAGGGAAACTAACATCTCGGATGTAATATTTTATAACATTCCTGGCGCTTCGGCTCCTACTTTTCGGTGGGAACATTATATACGTCTATAACCTTGTATATCCTAACCTAACGCAACCTAACATCTGGGATGTAATATTTTACAACATTCCTGGCATGTCGGCCCCTATTTCTCGGTGGGAATATTATATACGTCTATAACGTTATATATCCTAGCCTAAGGCAACCTAACATCTCGAGTTTAATATTTTACAACATTCCTGACGCGTCGGCCCCTATTTCTCGGTGGGAACATTATATACGTCTATAACGTTATATATCATAACCTAAGGCAACCTAAAATCTCTACCGTAACAGTTTACAACATTCCTGGCGTGTCGGCTCGTACTTCTCGGTGCGAACACTATATACGTCTATAACGTTATATATCCTAACGTAAGGCAACATAACATCTCGGATGTAATATTTTACAACATACCTGGCGTGTCGTCGCCTGCTTCTCGATGGGGACATTATATACGTCTATAACGTTGTATATCCTAGCCTAAGCAATCTAACATCTGGGATGTAATATTTTCCAACATTCCTGGCATGTCGGTCCCTACGTCTCGGAGGGAACGTTATATACGTCTATAACCATATATATCCACACTTAAGGGAAACTAACTTCTCGGGTGTCATATTTTACAACATTCCTGGCGCTTCGGCTCCTACTTTTCGGTGGGAACATTATATACGTCTATAACGTTACATATCCTAACGTAAGGCAACATAACATCTCGGATGTTATATTTTACAACATTTCTGTCGTGTGGTCGCCTGCTTCTCGATGGGGTCATTATATACGTCTATAACATTGTATATCCTAACCTAAGGCAACCTAACATCTCGGATGTAATATTTTACAACATTCTGGCTTGTCAGTCCCCACGTCTCGATCTGGACATTATATACATTTATAACGATATATATCCAAACTTAAGGGAAACTAACATCTCGGATGTAATATTTTGCAACATTCCTGGCGCTTCGGCTCCTACTTTTCGGTGGGAACATTATATACGTCTATAACGTTACATATCCTAACGTAAGGCAACATAACATCTCGGATGTTATATTTTACAACATTCCTGGCGTGTCGTCGCCTGCTTCTCGATGGGGACATTATATACGTCTATAACGTTGTATATCCTAACCTAACGCAACCTAACATCTGGGATGTAATATTTTACAACATTCCTGGCATGTCGGTCCCTACGTCTCGGTGGGAACGTTATATACGTCTATAACGACATATATCCAAACTTAAGGGAAACTAACATCTCGGATGTAATATTTTACAACATTCCTGGCTCTTCGGCTCCTACTTTTCGGTGGGAACATTATATACGTCTATAACGTTACATATCCTAACGTAAGGCAACATAACATCTCGGATGTAATATTTTAGAACATTCCTGGCATGTCGGTCCCTACGTCTCGGTGGGAACGTTATATACGTCTATAACGACATATATCCAAACTTAAGGGAAACTAACATCTCGGATGTAATATTTTACAACATTACTGGCTCTTCGGCTCCTACTTTTCGGTGGGAACATTATATACGTCTATAACGTTACATATCCTAACGTAAGGCAACATAACGTCTCGGATGTAATATTTTACAACATTCCTGGCGTGTCGTCGCCTGCTCCTCGATGGGGACATTATATACGTCCATAACGTTGTATATCCGAACCTAACGCAACCTAACATCTGGGATGTAATATTTTAGAACATTCCTGGCATGTCGGCCCCTATTTCTCGGTGGGAATATTATATACGTCTATAACGTTATATATCCTAGACTAAGGCAACCTAACATCTCGGGTTTAATATTTTACAACATTCCTGACGCGTCGGCCCCTATTTCTCGGTGGGAACATTATATACGTCTACAACGTTATATATCATAACCTAAGGCAACTTAAAATCTCTAGCGTAATAGTTTACAACATTCCTGGCGTGTCGGCTCGTACTTCTCGGTGCGAACATTATATACGTCTATAACGTTATATATCCTAACGTAAGGCAACATAACTTCTCGGATGTAATATTTTACAACATACCTGGCGTGTCGTCGCCTGCTTCTCGATGGGGACATTATATACGTCTATAACGTTGTATATCCTAGCCTAAGCAATCTAACATCTGGGATGTAATATTTTCCAACATTCCTGGCATGTCGGTCCCTACGTCTCGGAGGGAACGTTATATACGTCTATAACGATATATATCCACACTTAAGGGAAACTAACATCTCGGGTGTCATATTTTACAACATTCCTGGCGCTTCGGCTCCTACTTTTCGGTGGGAACATTATATACGTCTATAACGTTACATATCCTAACGTAAGGCAACATAACATCTCGGATGTTATATTTTACAACATTCCTGTCGTGTGGTCGCCTGCTTCTCGATGGGGTCATTATATACGTCTATAACATTGTATATCCTAACCTAAGGCAACCTAACATCTCGGATGTAATATTTTACAACATTCTGGCTTGTCAGTCCCCACGTCTCGGTCTGGACATTATATACATTTATAACGATATATATCCAAACTTAAGGGAATCTAACATCTCGGATGTAATATTTTGCAACATTCCTGGCGCTTCGGCTCCTACTTTTCGGTGGGAACATTATATACGTCTATAACGTTACATATCCTAACGTAAGGCAACATAACATCTCGGATGTTATATTTTACAACATTCCTGGCGTGTCGTCGCCTGCTTCTCGATGGGGACATTATATACGTCTATAACGTTGTATATCCTAGCCTAAGCAATCTAACATCTCGGATGTAATATTTTACAACATTCCTGGCGTGTCGTCGCCTGCTTCTCGATGGGGACATTATATACGTCTATAACGTTGTATATCCTAACCTAACGTAACCTAACATCTGGGATGTAATATCTTACATCATACCTGGCATGTCGGTCCCTACGTCTCGGTGGGAACGTTATATACGTCTATAACGATATATATCCACACTTAAGGGAAACTAACATCTCGGGTGTAATATTTTGCAACATTCCTGGCGCTTCGGCTCCTACTTTTCGGTGGGAACATTATATACGTCTATAACGTTACATATCCTAACGTAAGGCAACATAACATCTCGGATGTTATATTTTACAACATTCCTGTCGTTTGGTCGCCTGCTTCTCGATGGGGTCATTATATACGTCTATAACATTGTATATCCTAACCTAAGGCAACCTAACATCTCGGATGTAATATTTTACAACATTCTGGCTTGTCAGTCCCCACGTCTCGATCTGGACATTATATACATTTATAACGATATATATCCAAACTTAAGGGAAACTAACATCTCGGATGTAATATTTTGCAACATTCCTGGCGCTGCGGCTCCTACTTTTCGGTGGTAACATTATATACGTCTATAACGTTACATATCCTAACGTAAGGCAACATAACATCTCGGATGTTATATTTTACAACATTCCTGGCGTGTCGGCTCGTACTTCTCGGTGCGAACATTATATACGTCTATAACGTTATATATCCTAACGTAAGGCAACATAACATCTCGGATGTAATATTTTACAACATACCTGGCGTGTCGTCGCCTGCTTCTCGATGGCACATTATATACGTCTATAACGTTGTATATCCTAGCCTAAGCAATCTAACATCTGGGATGTAATATTTTCCAACATTCCTGGCATGTCGGTCCCTACGTCTCGGAGGGAACGTTATATACGTCTATAACGATATATATCCACACTTAAGGGAAACTAACATCTCGGGTGTCATATTTTACAACATTCCTGGCGCTTCGGCTCCTACTTTTCGGTGGGAACATTATATACGTCTATAACGTTACATATCCTAACGTAAGGCAACATAACATCTCGGATGTTATATTTTACAACATTCCTGTCGTGTGGTCGCCTGCTTCTCGATGGGGTCATTATATACGTCTATAACATTGTATATCCTAACCTAAGGCAACCTAACATCTCGGATGTAATATTTTACAACATTCTGGCTTGTCAGTCCCCACGTCTCGGTCTGGACATTATATACATTTATAACGATATATATCCAAACTTAAGGGAAACTAACATCTCGGATGTAATATTTTGCAACATTCCTGGCGCTTCGGCTCCTACTTTTCGGTGGGAACATTATATACGTCTATAACGTTACATATCCTAACGTAAGGCAACATAACATCTCGGATGTTATATTTTACAACATTCCTGGCGTGTCGTCGCCTGCTTCTCGATGGGGACATTATATACGTCTATAACGTTGTATATCCTAGCCTAAGCAATCTAACATCTCGGATGTAATATTTTACAACATTCCTGGCGTGTCGTCGCCTGCTTCTCGATGGGGACATTATATACGTCTATAACGTTGTATATCCTAACCTAACGCAACCTAACATCTGGGATGTAATATTTTAGAAGATTGCTGGCATGTCGGTCCCTACGTCTCGGTGGGAACGTTATATACGTCTATAACGATATATATCCACACTTAAGGGAAACTAACATCTCGGGTGTCATATTTTACAACATTCCTGGCGCTTCGGCTCCTACTTTTCGGTGGGAACATTATATACGTCTATAACGTTACATATCCTAACGTAAGGCAACATAACATCTCGGATGTTATATTTTACAACATTCCTGTCGTGTGGTCGCCTGCTTCTCGATGGGGTCATTATATACGTCTATAACGTTGTATATCCTAACCTAACGCAACCTAACATCTCGGATGTAATATTTTACAACATTCCTGGCATGTCGGTCCCTACGTCTCGGTGGGAACGTTATATACGTCTATAACGACATATATCCAAACTTAAGGGAAACTAACATCTCGGATGTAATATCTTACAACATTCCTGGCTCTTCGGCTCCTACTTTTCGGTGGGAACATTATATACGTCTATAACGTTACATATCCTAACGTAAGGCAACATAACATCTCGGATGTAATATTTTACAACATTCCTGGCATGTCGGTCCCTACGTCTCGGTGGGAACGTTATATACGTCTATAACGACATCTATCCAAACTTAAGGGAAACTAACATCTCGGATGTAATATTTTACAACATTCCTGGCTCTTCGGCTCCTACTTTTCGGTGGGAACATTATATACGTCTATAACGTTACATATCCTAACGTAAGGCAACATAACATCTCGGATGTAATATTTTACAACATTCCTGGCATGTCGGTCCCTACGTCTCGGTGGGAACGTTATATACGTCTATAACGACATATATCCAAACTTAAGGGAAACTAACATCTCGAATGTAATATTTTACAACATTCCTGGCTCTTCGGCTCCTACTTTTCGGTGGGAACATTATATACGTCTATAACGTTACATATCCTAACGTAAGGCAACATAACATCTCGGATGTAATATTTTACAACATTCCTGGCGTGTCGTCGCCTGCTCCTCGATGGGGACATTATATACGTCCATAACGTTGTATATCCGAACCTAACGCAACCTAACATCTGGGATGTAATATTTTAGAACATTCCTGGCATGTCGGCCCCTATTTCTCGGTGGGAATATTATATACGTCTATAACGTTATATATCCTAGCCTAAGGCAACCTAACATCTCGGGTTTAATATTTTACAACATTCCTGACGCGTCGGCCCCTATTTCTCGGTGGGAACATTATATACGTCTACAACGTTATATATCATAACCTAAGGCAACTTAAAATCTCTAGCGTAATAGTTTACAACATTCCTGGCGTGTCGGCTCGTACTTCTCGGTGCGAACATTATATACGTCTATAACGTTATATATCCTAACGTAAGGCAACATAACTTCTCGGATGTAATATTTTACAACATACCTGGCGTGTCGTCGCCTGCTTCTCGATGGGGACATTATATACGTCTATAACGTTGTATATCCTAGCCTAAGCAATCTAACATCTGGGATGTAATATTTTCCAACATTCCTGGCATGTCGGTCCCTACGTCTCGGAGGGAACGTTATATACGTCTATAACGATATATATCCACACTTAAGGGAAACTAACATCTCGGGTGTCATATTTTACAACATTCCTGGCGCTTCGGCTCCTACTTTTCGGTGGGAACATTATATACGTCTATAACGTTACATATCCTAACGTAAGGCAACATAACATCTCGGATGTTATATTTTACAACATTCCTGTCGTGTGGTCGCCTGCTTCTCGATGGGGTCATTATATACGTCTATAACATTGTATATCCTAACCTAAGGCAACCTAACATCTCGGATGTAATATTTTACAACATTCTGGCTTGTCAGTCCCCACGTCTCGGTCTGGACATTATATACATTTATAACGATATATATCCAAACTTAAGGGAAACTAACATCTCGGATGTAATATTTTGCAACATTCCTGGCGCTTCGGCTCCTACTTTTCGGTGGGAACATTATATACGTCTATAACGTTAAATATCCTAACGTAAGGCAACATAACATCTCGGATGTTATATTTTACAACATTCCTGGCGTGTCGTCGCCTGCTTCTCGATGGGGACATTATATACGTCTATAACGTTGTATATCCTAACCTAACGCAACCTAACATCTGGGATGTAATATTTTGCAACATTCCTGGCGCTTCGGCTCCTACTTTTCGGTGGTAACATTATATACGTCTATAACGTTACATATCCTAACGTAAGGCAACATAACATCTCGGATGTTATATTTTACAACATTCCTGGCGTGTCGGCTCGTACTTCTCGGTGCGAACATTATATACGTCTATAACGTTATATATCCTAACGTAAGGCAACATAACATCTCGGATGTAATATTTTACAACATACCTGGCGTGTCGTCGCCTGCTTCTCGATGGCACATTATATACGTCTATAACGTTGTATATCCTAGCCTAAGCAATCTAACATCTGGGATGTAATATTTTCCAACATTCCTGGCATGTCGGTCCCTACGTCTCGGAGGGAACGTTATATACGTCTATAACGACATCTATCCAAACTTAAGGGAAACTAACATCTCGGATGTAATATTTTACAACATTCCTGGCTCTTCGGCTCCTACTTTTCGGTGGGAACATTATATACGTCTATAACGTTACATATCCTAACGTAAGGCAACATAACATCTCGGATGTAATATTTTACAACATTCCTGGCATGTCGGTCCCTACGTCTCGGTGGGAACGTTATATACGTCTATAACGACATATATCCAAACTTAAGGGAAACTAACATCTCGAATGTAATATTTTACAACATTCCTGGCTCTTCGGCTCCTACTTTTCGGTGGGAACATTATATACGTCTATAACGTTACATATCCTAACGTAAGGCAACATAACATCTCGGATGTAATATTTTACAACATTCTTGGCGTGTCGTCGCCTGCTCCTCGATGGGGACATTATATACGTCCATAACGTTGTATATCCGAACCTAACGCAACCTAACATCTGGGATGTAATATTTTAGAACATTCCTGGCATGTCGGCCCCTATTTCTCGGTGGGAATATTATATACGTCTATAACGTTATATATCCTAGCCTAAGGCAACCTAACATCTCGGGTTTAATATTTTACAACATTCCTGACGCGTCGGCCCCTATTTCTCGGTGGGAACATTATATACGTCTACAACGTTATATATCATAACCTAAGGCAACTTAAAATCTCTAGCGTAATAGTTTACAACATTCCTGGCGTGTCGGCTCGTACTTCTCGGTGCGAACATTATATACGTCTATAACGTTATATATCCTAACGTAAGGCAACATAACTTCTCGGATGTAATATTTTACAACATACCTGGCGTGTCGTCGCCTGCTTCTCGATGGGGACATTATATACGTCTATAACGTTGTATATCCTAGCCTAAGCAATCTAACATCTGGGATGTAATATTTTCCAACATTCCTGGCATGTCGGTCCCTACGTCTCGGAGGGAACGTTATATACGTCTATAACGATATATATCCACACTTAAGGGAAACTAACATCTCGGGTGTCATATTTTACAACATTCCTGGCGCTTCGGCTCCTACTTTTCGGTGGGAACATTATATACGTCTATAACGTTACATATCCTAACGTAAGGCAACATAACATCTCGGATGTTATATTTTACAACATTCCTGTCGTGTGGTCGCCTGCTTCTCGATGGGGTCATTATATACGTCTATAACATTGTATATCCTAACCTAAGGCAACCTAACATCTCGGATGTAATATTTTACAACATTCTGGCTTGTCAGTCCCCACGTCTCGGTCTGGACATTATATACATTTATAACGATATATATCCAAACTTAAGGGAAACTAACATCTCGGATGTAATATTTTGCAACATTCCTGGCGCTTCGGCTCCTACTTTTCGGTGGGAACATTATATACGTCTATAACGTTAAATATCCTAACGTAAGGCAACATAACATCTCGGATGTTATATTTTACAACATTCCTGGCGTGTCGTCGCCTGCTTCTCGATGGGGACATTATATACGTCTATAACGTTGTATATCCTAACCTAACGCAACCTAACATCTGGGATGTAATATTTTGCAACATTCCTGGCGCTTCGGCTCCTACTTTTCGGTGGTAACATTATATACGTCTATAACGTTACATATCCTAACGTAAGGCAACATAACATCTCGGATGTTATATTTTACAACATTCCTGGCGTGTCGGCTCGTACTTCTCGGTGCGAACATTATATACGTCTATAACGTTATATATCCTAACGTAAGGCAACATAACATCTCGGATGTAATATTTTACAACATACCTGGCGTGTCGTCGCCTGCTTCTCGATGGCACATTATATACGTCTATAACGTTGTATATCCTAGCCTAAGCAATCTAACATCTGGGATGTAATATTTTCCAACATTCCTGGCATGTCGGTCCCTACGTCTCGGAGGGAACGTTATATACGTCTATAACGATATATATCCACACTTAAGGGAAACTAACATCTCGGGTGTCATATTTTACAACATTCCTGGCGCTTCGGCTCCTACTTTTCGGTGGGAACATTATATACGTCTATAACGTTACATATCCTAACGTAAGGCAACACAACATCTCGGATGTTATATTTTACAACATTCCTGTCGTGTTGTCGCCTGCTTCTCGATGGGGTCATTATATACGTCTATAACATTGTATATCCTAACCTAAGGCAACCTAACATCTCGGATGTAATATTTTACAACATTCTGGCTTGTCAGTCCCCACGTCTCGGTCTGGACATTATATACATTTATAACGATATATATCCAAACTTAAGGGAAACTAACATCTCGGATGTAATATTTTGCAACATTCCTGGCGCTTCGGCTCCTACTTTTCGGTGGGAACATTATATACGTCTATAACGTTACATATCCTAACGTAAGGCAACATAACATCTCGGATGTTATATTTTACAACATTCCTGGCGTGTCGTCGCCTGCTTCTCGATGGGGACATTATATACGTCTATAACGTTGTATATCCTAGCCTAAGCAATCTAACATCTCGGATGTAATATTTTACAACATTCCTGGCGTGTCGTCGCCTGCTTCTCGATGGGGACATTATATACGTCTATAACGTTGTATATCCTAACCTAACGCAACCTAACATCTGGGATGTAATATCTTACAACATTCCTGGCATGTCGGTCCCTACGTCTCGGTGGGAACGTTATATACGTCTATAACGATATATATCCACACTTAAGGGAAACTAACATCTCGGGTGTCATATTTTACAACATTCCTGGCGCTTCGGCTCCTACTTTTCGGTGGGAACATTATATACGTCTATAACGTTACATATCCTAACGTAAGGCAACATAACATCTCGGATGTTATATTTTACAACATTCCTGTCGTGTGGTCGCCTGCTTCTCGATGGGGTCATTATATACGTCTATAACATTGTATATCCTAACCTAAGGCAACCTAACATCTCGGATGTAATATTTTACAACATTCTGGCTTGTCAGTCCCCACGTCTCGATCTGGACATTATATACATTTATAACGATATATATCCAAACTTAAGGGAAACTAACATCTCGGATGTAATATTTTGCAACATTCCTGGCGCTTCGGCTCCTACTTTTCGGTGGGAACATTATATACGTCTATAACGTTACATATCCTAACGTAAGGCAACATAACATCTCGGATGTTATATTTTACAACATTCCTGTCGTTTGGTCGCCTGCTTCTCGATGGGGTCATTATATACGTCTGTAACATTGTATATCCTAGCCTAAGCAATCTAACATCTCGGATGTAATATTTTACAACATTCCTGGCGTGTCGTCGCCTGCTTCTCGATGGGGACATTATATACGTCTATAACGTTGTATATCCTAACCTAACGCAACCTAACATCTGGGATGTAATATTCTACAACATTCCTGGCATGTCGGCCCATATTTCTCGGTGGGAATATTATATACGTCTATAACGTTATATATCCTAGCCTAAGGCAACCTAACATCTCGGGTTTAATATTTTACAACATTCCTGACGCGTCGGCCCCTATTTCTTGGTGGGAACATTATATACGTCTATAACGTTATATATCATAACCTAAGGCAACCTAAAATCTCTACCGTAACAGTTTACAACATTCCTGGCGTGTCGGCTCGTACTTCTCGGTGCGAACACTATATACGTCTATAACGTTACATATCCTAACGTAAGGCAACATAACATCTCGGATGTAATATTTTACAACATTCCTGGCGTGTCGTCGCCTGCTTCTCGATGGGGACATTATATACGTCCATAACGTTGTATATCCGAACCTAACGCAACCTAACATCTGGGATGTAATATTTTACAACATTCTGGCTTGTCAGTCCCCACGTCTCGATCTGGACATTATATACATTTATAACGATATATATCCAAACTTAAGGGAAACTAACATCTCGGATGTAATATTTTGCAACATTCCTGGCGCTTCGGCTCCTACTTTTCGGTGGGAACATTATATACGTCTATAACGTTGTATATCCTAGCCTAAGGCAACCTAACATCTCGGATGTAATATTTTACAACATTCCTGGCGTGTCGTCGCCTGCTTCTCGATGGGGACATTATATACTTCTATCACGTTGTATATCCTAACCAAACGCAACCTAACATCTGGGATGTAATATTTTACAACATTCCTGGCATGTCGGCCCCTATTTCTCGGTGGGAACATTATATACGTCCATAACGTTATATATTATAACCTAAGGCAACCTAAAATCTCTACCGTGACAGTTTACAACATTCCTGGCGTGTCGGCTCGTACTTCTCGGTGCGAACATTATATACGTCTATAACGATATATATCCAAACTTAAGGGAAACTAACATCTCGGATGTAATATTTTATAACATTCCTGGCGCTTCGGCTCCTACTTTTCGCTGGGAACGTTATATACGTCTATAACGTTACATATTCTAACGTAAGGCAACATAACATCTCGGATGTAATATTTTACAACATTCCTGGCGTGTCGTCGCCTGCTTCTCGATGGGGACGTTATATACGTCTATAACGTTGTATATCCTAACCTAACGCAACCTAACATCTGGGATGTAATATTTTACAACATTCCTGGCATGTCGGCCCCTATTTCTCGGTGGGAATATGATATACGTCTATAACGTTATATATCCTAGCCTAAGGCAACCTAACATCTCGGGTTTAATATTTTACAACATTCCAGGCGTGTCGTCGCCTGCTTCTCGATGGGGACATTATATACGTCTATAACGTTGTATATCCTAGCCTAAGCAATCTAACATCTCGGATGTAATATTTTACAACATTCCTGGCGTGTCGTCGCCTGCTTCTCGATGGGGACATTATATACGTCTATAACGTTGTATATCCTAACCCAACGCAACCTAACATCTGGGATGTAATATTCTACAACATTCCTGGCATGTCGGCCCCTATTTCTCGGTGGGAATATTATATACGTCTATAACGTTATATATCCTAGCCTAAGGCAACCTAACATCTCGGGTTTAATATTTTACAACATTCCTGACGCGTCGGCCCCTATTTCTCGGTGGGAACATTATATACTTCTTTAACGTTATATATCATAACCTAAGGCAACCTAAAATCTCAACCGTAATAGTTTACAACATTCCTGGCGCTTCGGCTCCTACTTTTCGGTGGGAACATTATATACGTCTATAACGTTACATATCCTAACGTAAGGCAACATAACATCTCGGATGTAATATTTTACAACATTCCTGGCGTGTCGTCGCCTGCTTCTCGATGGGGACATTACATACGTCTATAACGTTGTATATCCTAACCTAACGCAACCTAACATCTGGGATGTAATATTGTACAACATTCCTGGCATGTCGGTCCCTACGTCTCGGTGGGAACGTTATATACGTCTATAACGATATATATCCAAACTTAAGGGAAACTAACATCTCGGATGTCATATTTTACAACATTCCTGGCGCTTCGGCCACTATTTCTCGGTGGTAACATTATATACGTCTATAACGTTATATATCATAACCTAAGGCAACCTAAAATCTCTACCGTAATTGTTTACAACATTCCTGGCGTGTCGGCTCGTACTTCTCGGTGCGAACATTATATACGTCTATAACGTTATATATCCTAACGTAAGGCAACATACCATCTCGGATATAATATTTTACAACATTCCTGGCGTGTCGCCGCCTGCTTCTCGATGGGGAAATTATATACGTCTATAACGTTGTATATCCTAACCTAACGTAACCTAACATCTGGGATGTAATATTTTACAACATTCCTGGCATGTCGGCCCCTATTTCTCGGTGGGAATATTATATACGTCTATAACGTTATATATCCTAGCCTAAGGCAACCTAACATCTCGGGTTTAATATTTTACAACATTCCTGACGCGTCGGCCCCTATCTCTCGGTGGGAACATTATATACGTCTATAACGTTATATATCATAACCTAAGGCAACCTAAAATCTCTACCGTAATAGTTTACGACGTTCCTGGCGTGTCGGCTCGTACTTCTCGGTGCGAACATTATATACGTCTATAACGTTATATATCCTAACGTAAGGCAACATAACATCTCGGATGTAATATTTTACAACATTCCTGGCGTGTCGTCGCCTGCTTCTCGATGGGGACATTACATACGTCTATAACGTTGTATATCCTAACCTAACGCAACCTAACATCTGGGATATAATATTGTACAACATTCCTGGCATGTCGGTCCCTACGTCTCGGTGGGAACGTTATATACGTCTATAACGACATATATCCAAACTTAAGGGAAACTAACATCTCGGATGTAATATTTTACAACATTCCTGGCGATTCGGCTCCTACTTTTCGGTGGGAACATTATATACGTCTATAACGTTACATATCCTAACGTAAGGCCACATAACATGTCGAATGTAATATTTTACAACATTCCTGGCGTGTCGTCGCCTGCTTCTCGCTGGGGACATTATATACGTCTTTAACGTTGTATATCCTAGCCTAAGGCAACCTAACATCTCGAGTTTAATATTTTACAACATTCCTGACGCGTCGGCCCCTATTTCTCGGTGGGAACATTATATACGTCCATAACGTTATATATCATAACCTAAGGCAACCTAAAATCTCTACCGTAACAGTTTACAACATTCCTGGCGTGTCGGCTCGTACTTCTCGGTGCGAACATTATATACGTCTATAACGATATATATGCAAACTTAAGGGAAACTAACATCTCGGATGTAATATTTTATAACATTCCTAGCGCTTCGGCTCCTACTTTTCGGTGGGAACATTATATACGTCTATAACCTTGTATATCCTAACCTAACGCAACCTAACATCTGGGATGTAATATTTTACAACATTCCTGGCATGTCGGCCCCTATTTCTCGGTGGGAATATTATATACGTCTATAACGTTATATATCCTAGCCTAAGGCAACCTAACATCTCGAGTTTAATATTTTACAACATTCCTGACGCGTCGGCTCCTACTTTTCGCTGGGAACGTTATATACGTCTATAACGTTACATATCCTAACGTAAGGCAACATAACATCTCGGATGTAATATTTTACAACATTCCTGGCGTGTCGTCGCCTGCTTCTCGATGGGGACATTATATACGACTATCACGTTGTATATCCTAACCAAACGCAACCTAACATCTGGGATGTAATATTTTACAACATTCCTGGCATGTCGGCCCCTATTTCTCGGTGGGAACATTATATACGTCCATAACGTTATATATTATAACCTAAGGCAACCTAAAATCTCTACCGTGACAGTTTACAACATTCCTGGCGTGTCGGCTCGTACTTCTCGGTGCGAACATTATATACGTCTATAACGATATATATCCAAACTTAAGGGAAACTAACATCTCGGATGTAATATTTTATAACATTCCTGGCGCTTCGGCTCCTACTTTTCGCTGGGAACGTTATATACGTCTATAACGTTACATATCCTAACGTAAGGCAACATAACATCTCGGATGTAATATTTTACAACATTCCTGGCGTGTCGTCGCCTGCTTCTCGATGGGGATGTTATATACGTCTATAACGTTGTATATCCTAACCTAACGCAACCTAACATCTGGGATGTAATATTTTACAACATTCCTGGCATGTCGGCCCCTATTTCTCGGTGGGAATATGATATACGTCTATAACGTTATATATCCTAGCCTAAGGCAACCTAACATCTCGGGTTTAATATTTTACAACATTCCAGGCGTGTCGTCGCCTGCTTCTCGATGGGGACATTATATACGTCTATAACGTTGTATATCCTAGCCTAAGCAATCTAACATCTCGGATGTAATATTTTACAACATTCCTGGCGTGTCGTCGCCTGCTTCTCGATGGGGACATTATATACGTCTATAACGTTGTATATCCTAACCTAACGCAACCTAACATCTGGGATGTAATATTCTACAACATTCCTGGCATGTCGGCCCCCAAGTCTCGGTAGGAACATTATATACGTCTATAACGATATATATCCAAACCGAAGGGAACCTAACATCTCGGATGAAATATTTTACAACATTCCTGGCGTGTCGTCGCCTGCTTCCCGATGGCGACATTATATACGTCTATAACGTTGTATATCCTAACCTAACGCAACCTAACATCTGGGATGTAATATTTTACAACATTCCTGGCATGTCGGTCCCTACATCTCGGTGGGAACATACTATACGTCTATAAAGTTGTATATCCTAACCTAAGGGAACCTAACATCTCGGGTGTAATATTTTACAACATTCCTGACTCGTCGGCCCCTATTTTTAGGTGGGAACATTATATACGTCTATAACGCTATATATCCTAGCCTAAGGCAACCTAAGATGTCGAATGTAATATTTTACAACATTCTGGCGTGTCGTCGCCTGCTTCTCGATGGGGAGATTATATACGTCTATAACTTTGTATATCCTAACCTAACGCAACCTAAGATTTGGGATGTAATATTTTACAACATTCCTTGCATGTCGGTGCCTACGTCTCGGTGGAAACATTATATACGTCTATAACGTTATATATCCTAGCGTAAGGCCACCTAACATGTCGAATGTAATATTTTACAACATTCCTGACGCGTCGGCCCCTATTTTTCGGTGGGAACATTATATACATCTATAACTTTGTATATCCTAACCTAAGGCAGCCTAACATCTCGGATGTAATATTTTACAACATTCCTGACGCGTCGGCCCCTATTTCTCGGTGGGAACATTATATACGTCTATAACGTTATATATCCTAGTCTAAGGCCACCTAACATGTCGAATGTAATATTTTACAACATTCCTGACGCGTCGGCCCCTATTTTTCGGTGGGAACATTACATACGTCTATAACGTTATATATCCTAGTCTAAGGCAACCTGACATGTCGAATGTAATATTTTACAACACTCCTGTCGTGTAGTCGCCTACTTCTGTATGGGGACATTATTTACATCTATAACTTTGTATATCCTAACCTAAGGCAGCCTAACATCTCGGATGTAATATTTTACAACATTCCTGACGCGTCGGCCCCTGTTTCTCGGTGGGAACATTATATACGTCTATAACGTCATATATCCTAGCCTAAGGCGACCTAACATGTCGGATGTAATAGTTGATAACATTCCTGGCGTGTCGGCCCGTACTTCTCGGTGGTAACATTACATACGTCTATAACGTTATATATCCTAGCCTAAGTCAACCTAACATGTCGAATGTAATATTTTACAACATTCCTGGCGTGTCGTCGCCTGCTTCTCGATGGCGACATTATATACGTCTATAACGTTGTATATCCTAACCTAACGCAACCTAACATCTGGAATGTAATATTTTACAACATTCCTGGCGTGTCGTCGCCTACTTCTGGATGGGGATATTATATACATCTATATCGTTGTATATCCTAACCTAAAGCAACCTAACATCTCGGGTGTAATATTTTACAACATTCCTGACGCGTCGGCCCCTATTTCTCGGTGGGAACATTATATACGTCTATAACGTTATATATCCTAGCCTAAGGCGACCTAACATGTCGGATCTAATAGTTGATAACATTCCTGGCGTGTCGGCCCGTACTTCTCGGTGGTAACATTACATACGTCTATAACGTTATATATCCTAGCCTAAGGCAACCTAACATGTCGAATGTAATATTTTACATCATTCCTGGCGTGTCGTCGCCTGCTTCTCGATGGGAACATTATATACGTCTATAACGTTGTGTATCCTAACCTAACGCAACCGAACATCTGGGATGTAATATTCCTGGCGTGTCGTCGCCTACTTCTGGATGGGGAGATTATATACGTCTATAACGTTATATATCCTAACCTAAGGCAACCTAACATCTCGGATGTAATAGTTGACAACATTCCTGGCGTGTCCGCCCGTACTTCTCGGTGGGAACATTACATACGTCTATAACGTTATATATCCTAGCCTAAGTCAACCTAACATGTCGAATGTAATATTTTACAACATTCCTGGCGTGTCGTCGCCTGCTTCTCGATGGCGACATTATATACGTCTATAACGTTGTATATCCTAACCTAACGCAACCTAACATCTGGGATGTAATATTTTACAACATTCCTGGCGTGTCGTCGCCTACTTCTGGATGGGGATATTATATACATCTATATCGTTGTATATCCTAACCTAACGCAACCTAACATCTCGGATGTAATATTTTACAACATTCCTGGCATGTCGGTCTCTACATCTCGGTGGGAACATACTATACGTCTATAAAGTTGTATATCCTAACCTAAGGGAACCTAACATCTCGGGTGTAATATTTTACAACATTTCTGACTCGTCGGCCCCTATTTTTAGGTGGGAACATTATATACGTCTATAACGCTATATATCCTAGCCTAAGGCAACCTAAGATGTCGAATGTAATATTTTACAACATTCTGGCGTGTCGTCGCCTGCTTCTCGATGGCGACATTATATACGTCTATAACGTTGTATATCCTAACCTAACGCAACCTAACATCTGGGATGTAATATTTTACAACATTCCTGGCGTGTCGTCGCCTACTTCTGGATGGGGATATTATATACATCTATATCGTTGTATATCCTAACCTAAAGCAACCTAACATCTCGGGTATAATATTTTACAACATTCCTGACGCGTCGGCCCCTATTTCTCGGTGGGAACATTATATACGTCTATAACGTTATATATCCTACCCTAAGGCGACCTAACATGTCGGATCTAATAGTAGATAACATTCCTGGCGTGTCGGCCCGTACTTCTCGGTGGTAACATTACATACGTCTATAACGTTATATATCCTAGCCTAAGGCAACCTAACATGTCGAATGTAATATTTTACATCATTCCTGGCGTGTCGTCGCCTGCTTCTCGATGGGAACATTATATACGTCTATAACGTTGTGTATCCTAACCTAACGCAACCGAACATCTGGGATGTAATATTCCTGGCGTGTCGTCGCCTACTTCTGGATGGGGAGATTATATACGTCTATAACGTTATATATCCTAACCTAAGGCAACCTAACATCTCGGATATAATAGTTGACAACATTCCAGGCGTGTCCGCCCGTACTTCTCGGTGGGAACATTATATACGTCTATAACGTTATATATCCTAGCCTAAGGCCACATAACATGTCGAATGTAATATTTTACAACATTCCTGGCGTGTCGTCGCCTGCTTCTCGATGGCGACATTATATACGTCTATAACGTTGTATATCCTAACCTAACGCAACCTAACATCTGGGATGTAATATTTTACAACATTCCTGGCGTGTCGTCGCCTACTTCTGGATGGGGATATTATATACATCTATATCGTTGTATATCCTAACCTAACGCAACCTAACATCTCGGATGTAATATTTTACAACATTCCTGGCATGTCGGTCCCTACATCTCGGTGGGAACATACTATACGTCTTTAACGTTGTATATCCTAACCTAAGGGAACCTAACATCTCGGGTGTAATATTTTACAACATTCCTGACGCGTCGGACCCTATTTTTCGGTGGGAACATTATATACGTCTATAACGTTATATATCCTAGCCTAAGGCAACCTAAGATGTCGAATGTAATATTTTACAACATTCCTGGCGTGTCGTCGCCTACTTCACGATGGGGACATTATATACATCTATAACATTGTATATCCTAACCTAAGGCAACCTAACATCTCGGATGTAATATTTTACAACCTTCTGGCGTGTCGTCGCCTGCTTCTCGATGGGGAGATTATATACGTCTATAACGTTGTATATCCTAACCTAACGCAACCTAACATTTGGGATGCAATATTTTACAACATTCCTGGCATGTCGGTGCCTACGTCTCGGTGGCAACATTATATACGTCTATAACGATATATGTCCCAACCTAAGGCAACCTAACACCTCGGATGTAATAGTTGACAACATTCCTGGCGTCTAGGCCCGTACTTCTCGGTGGGAACATTGTATACGTCTATAACGTTATATATCCTAGCCCAAGGCGACCTAACATGTCGAATGTAATATTTTACATCATTCCTGGCGTGTCGTCGCCTGCTTCTCGATGGGAACATTATATACGTCTATAACGTTGTGTATCCTAACCTAACGCAACCGAACATCTGGGATGTAATATTCCTGGCGTGTCGTCGCCTACTTCTGGATGGGGAGATTATATACGTCTATAACGTTATATATCCTAACCTAAGGCAACCTAACATCTCGGATGTAATAGTTGACAACATTCCTGGCGTGTCCGCCCGTACTTCTCGGTGGGAACATTATATACGTCTATAACGTTATATATCCTAGCCTAAGGCCACATAACATGTCGAATGTAATATTTTACAACATTCCTGGCGTGTCGTCGCCTGCTTCTCGATGGGGACGTTATATACGTCTTTAACGTTGTATATCCTAACCTAAAGCAACCTAACATCTGGGATGTAATATTTCACAAGATTCCTGGCATGTCGGTCCCCAAGTCTCGGTAGGAACATTATATACGTCTATAACGATATATATCCAAACCGAAGGGAACCTAACACCTCGGCTGTAATATTTTACACCATTCCTGGCGTGTCGTCGCCTGCTTCTCGATGGGGACATTCTATACGTCTATAACGTTGTATATCCTAACCTAACGCAACCTAACATCTCGGATGTAATATTTTACGACATTCTTGTCATGTCGGACCCTACATCTCAGTGGGAACATACTATACGTCTATAAAGTTGTATATCCTAACCTAAGGGAACATAACATCTCGGGTGTAATATTTTACAACATTCCTGACTCGTCGGCCCCTATTTTTAGGTGGGAACATTATATACGTCTATAACGCTATATATCCTAGCCTAAGGCAACCTAAGATGTCGAATGTAATATTTTACAACATTCTGGCGTGTCGTCGCCTGCTTCTCGATGGGGAGATTATATACGTCTATAACTTTGTATATCCTAACCTAACGCAACCTAAGATTTGGGATGTAATATTTTATAACATTCCTTGCATGTCGGTGCCTACGTCTCGGTGGAAACATTATATACGTCTATAACGTTATATATCCTAGCGTAAGGCCACCTAACATGTCGAATGTAATATTTTACAACATTCCTGACGCGTCGGCCCCTATTTTTCGGTGGGAACATTATATACATCTATAACTTTGTATATCCTAACCTAAGGCAGCCTAACATCTCGGATGTAATATTTTACAACATTCCTGACGCGTCGGCCCCTATTTCTCGGTGGGAACATTATATACGTCTATAACGTTATATATCCTAGCCTAAGGCGACCTAACATGTCGGATGTAATAGTTGATAACATTCCTGGCGTGTCGGCCCGTACTTCTCGGTGGTAACATTACATACGTCTATAACGTTATATATCCTAGCCTAAGTCAACCTAACATGTCGAATGTAATATTTTACAACATTCCTGGCGTGTCGTCGCCTGCTTCTCGATGGCGACATTATATACGTCTATAACGTTGTATATCCTAACCTAACGCAACCTAACATCTGGGATGTAATATTTTACAACATTCCTGGCGTGTCGTCGCCTACTTCTGGATGGGGATATTATATACATCTATATCGTTGTATATCCTAACCTAACGCAACCTAACATCTCGGATGTAATATTTTACAACATTCCTGGCATGTCGGTCTCTACATCTCGGTGGGAACATACTATACGTCTATAAAGTTGTATATCCTAACCTAAGGGAACCTAACATCTCGGGTGTAATATTTTACAACATTTCTGACTCGTCGGCCCCTATTTTTAGGTGGGAACATTATATACGTCTATAACGCTATATATCCTAGCCTAAGGCAACCTAAGATGTCGAATGTAATATTTTACAACATTCTGGCGTGTCGTCGCCTGCTTCTCGATGGGGAGATTATATACGTCTATAACTTTGTCAATCCTAACCTAACGCAACCTAAGATTTGGGATGTAATATTTTACAACATTCCTTGCATGTCGGTGCCTACGTCTCGGTGGGTACATTATATACGTGTATAACGTTATATATCCTAGTCTAAGGCCACCTAACATGTCGAATGTAATATTTTACAACATTCCTGACGCGTCGGCCCCTGTTTCTCGGTGGGAACATTATATACGTCTATAACGTTATATATCCTAGCCTAAGGCGACCTAACATGTCGGATGTAATAGTTGATAACATTCCTGGCGTGTCGGCCCGTACTTCTCGGTGGTAACATTACATACGACTATAACGTTATATATCCTAGCCTAAGTCAACCTAACATGTCGAATGTAATATTTTACAACATTCCTGGCGTGTCGTCGCCTGCTTCTCGATGGCGACATTATATACGTCTATAACGTTGTATATCCTAACCTAACGCAACCTAACATCTGGGATGTAATATTTTACAACATTCCTGGCGTGTCGTCGCCTACTTCTGGATGGGGATATTATATACATCTATATCGTTGTATATCCTAACCTAACGCAACCTAACATCTCGGATGTAATATTTTACAACATTCCTGGCATGTCGGTCTCTACATCTCGGTGGGAACATACTATACGTCTATAAAGTTGTATATCCTAACCTAAGGGAACCTAACATCTCGGGTGTAATATTTTACAACATTCCTGACTCGTCGGCCCCTATTTTTAGGTGGGAACATTATATACGTCTATAACGCTATATATCCCAGCCTAAGGCAACCTAAGATGTCGAATGTAATATTTTACAACATTCTGGCGTGTCGTCGCCTGCTTCTCGATGGGGAGATTATATACGTCTATAACTTTGTCAATCCTAACCTAACGCAACCTAAGATTTGGGATGTAATATTTTACAACATTCCTTGCATGTCGGTGCCTACGTCTCGGTGGGAACATTATATACGTCTATAACGTTATATATCCTAGTCTAAGGCCACCTAACATGTCGAATGTAATATTTTACAACATTCCTGACGCGTCGGCCCCTATTTTTCGGTGGGAACATTACATACGTCTATAACGTTATATATCCTAGTCTAAGGCAACCTGACATGTCGAATGTAATATTTTACAACACTCCTGTCGTGTAGTCGCCTACTTCTGTATGGGGACATTATTTACATCTATAACTTTGTATATCCTAACCTAAGGCAGCCTAACATCTCGGATGTAATATTTTACAACATTCCTGACGCGTCGGCCCCTGTTTCTCGGTGGGAACATTATATACGTCTATAACGTTATATATCCTAGCCTAAGGCGACCTAACATGTCGGATGTAATAGTTGATAACATTCCTGGCGTGTCGGCCCGTACTTCTCGGTGGTAACATTACATACGTCTATAACGTTATATATCCTAGCCTAAGTCAACCTAACATGTCGAATGTAATATTTTACAACATTCCTGGCGTGTCGTCGCCTGCTTCTCGATGGCGACATTATATACGTCTATAACGTTGTATATCCTAACCTAACGCAACCTAACATCTGGGATGTAATATTTTACAACATTCCTGGCGTGTCGTCGCCTACTTCTGGATGGGGATATTATATACATCTATATCGTTGTATATCCTAACCTAACGCAACCTAACATCTCGGATGTAATATTTTACAACATTCCTGGCATGTCGGTCTCTACATCTCGGTGGGAACATACTATACGTCTATAAAGTTGTATATCCTAACCTAAGGGAACCTAACATCTCGGGTGTAATATTTTACAACATTCCTGACTCGTCGGCCCCTATTTTTAGGTGGGAACATTATATACGTCTATAACGCTATATATCCTAGCCTAAGGCAACCTAAGATGTCGAATGTAATATTTTACAACATTCTGGCGTGTCGTCGCCTGCTTCTCGATGGGGAGATTATATACGTCTATAACTTTGTATATCCTAACCTAACGCAACCTAAGATTTGGGATGTAATATTTTACAACATTCCTTGCATGTCGGTGCCTACGTCTCGGTGGAAACATTATATACGTCTATAACGTTATATATCCTAGTCTAAGGCCACCTAACATGTCGAATGTAATATTTTACAACATTCCTGACGCGTCGGCCCCTATTTTTCGGTGGGAACATTACATACGTCTATAACGTTATATATCCTAGTCTAAGGCAACCTGACATGTCGAATGTAATATTTTACAACACTCCTGTCGTGTAGTCGCCTACTTCTGTATGGGGACATTATTTACATCTATAACTTTGTATATCCTAACCTAAGGCAGCCTAACATCTCGGATGTAATATTTTACAACATTCCTGACGCGTCGGCCCCTGTTTCTCGGTGGGAACATTATATACGTCTATAACGTTATATATCCTAGCCTAAGGCGACCTAACATGTCGGATGTAATAGTTGATAACATTCCTGGCGTGTCGGCCCGTACTTCTCGGTGGTAACTTTACATACGTCTATAACGTTATATATCCTAGCCTAAGTCAACCTAACATGTCGAATGTAATATTTTACAACATTCCTGGCGTGTCGTCGCCTGCTTCTCGATGGCGACATTATATACGTCTATAACGTTGTATATCCTAACCTAACGCAACCTAACATCTGGGATGTAATATTTTACAACATTCCTGGCGTGTCGTCGCCTACTTCTGGATGGGGATATTATATACATCTATATCGTTGTATATCCTAACCTAAAGCAACCTAACATCTCGGGTGTAATATTTTACAACATTCCTGACGCGTCGGCCCCTATTTCTCGGTGGGAACATTATATACGTCTATAACGTTATATATCCTAGCCTAAGGCGACCTAACATGTCGGATCTAATAGTTGATAACATTCCTGGCGTGTCGGCCCGTACTTCTCGGTGGTAACATTACATACGTCTATAACGTTATATATCCTAGCCTAAGGCAACCTAACATGTCGAATGTAATATTTTACATCATTCCTGGCGTGTCGTCGCCTGCTTCTCGATGGGAACATTATATACGTCTATAACGTTGTGTATCCTAACCTAACGCAACCGAACATCTGGGATGTAATATTCCTGGCGTGTCGTCGCCTACTTCTGGATGGGGAGATTATATACGTCTATAACGTTATATATCCTAACCTAAGGCAACCTAACATCTCGGATGTAATAGTTGACAACATTCCTGGCGTGTCCGCCCGTACTTCTCGGTGGGAACATTATATACGTCTATAACGTTATATATCCTAGCCTAAGGCCACATAACATGTCGAATGTAATATTTTACACCATTCCTGGCGTGTCGTCGCCTGCTTCTCGATGGGGACGTTATATACGTCTATAACGTTGTATATCCTAACCTAACGCAACCTAACATCTCGGATGTAATATTTTACAACATTCTTGGCATGTCGGACCCTACATCTCAGTGGGAACATACTGTACGTCTATAAAGTTGTATATCCTAACCTAAGGGAACATAACATCTCGGGTGTAATATTTTACAACATTCCTGACTCGTCGGCCCCTATTTTTAGGTGGGAACATTATATACGTCTATAACGCTATATATCCTAGCCTAAGGCAACCTAAGATGTCGAATGTAATATTTTACAACATTCTGGCGTGTCGTCGCCTGCTTCTCGATGGGGAGATTATATACGTCTATAACTTTGTATATCCTAACCTAACGCAACCTAAGATTTGGGATGTAATATTTTACAACATTCCTTGCATGTCGGTGCCTACGTCTCGGTGGAAACATTATATACGTCTATAACGTTATATATCCTAGCCTAAGGCCACCTAACATGTCGAATGTAATATTTTACAACATTCCTGACGGGTCGGCCCCTATTTTTCGGTGGGAACATTATATACATCTATAACTTTGTATATCCTAACCTAAGGCAGCCTAACATCTCGGATGTAATATTTTACAACATTCCTGACGCGTCGGCCCCTATTTCTCGGTGGGAACATTATATACGTCTATAACGTTATATATCCTAGCCTAAGGCGACCTAACATGTCGGATGTAATAGTTGATAACATTCCTGGCGTGTCGGCCCGTACTTCTCGGTGGTAACATTACATACGTCTATAACGTTATATATCCTAGCCTAAGTCAACCTAACATGTCGAATGTAATATTTTACAACATTCCTGGCGTGTCGTCGCCTGCTTCTCGATGGCGACATTATATACGTCTATAACGTTGTATATCCTAACCTAACGCAACCTAACATCTGGGATGTAATATTTTACAACATTCCTGGCGTGTCGTCGCCTACTTCTGGATGGGGATATTATATACATCTATATCGTTGTATATCCTAACCTAACGCAACCTAACATCTCGGATGTAATATTTTACAACATTCCTGGCATGTCGGTCTCTACATCTCGGTGGGAACATACTATACGTCTATAAAGTTGTATATCCTAACCTAAGGGAACCTAACATCTCGGGTGTAATATTTTACAACATTCCTGACTCGTCGGCCCCTATTTTTAGGTGGGAACATTATATACGTCTATAGCGCTATATATCCTAGCCTAAGGCAACCTAAGATGTCGAATGTAATATTTTACAACATTCTGGCGTGTCGTCGCCTGCTTCTCGATGGGGAGATTATATACGTCTATAACTTTGTCAATCCTAACCTAACGCAACCTAAGATTTGGGATGTAATATTTTACAACATTCCTTGCATGTCGGTGCCTACGTCTCGGTGGGAACATTATATACGTCTATAACGTTATATATCCTAGTCTAAGGCCACCTAACATGTCGAATGTAATATTTTACAACATTCCTGACGCGTCGGCCCCTATTTTTCGGTGGGAACATTACATACGTCTATAACGTTATATATCCTAGTCTAAGGCAACCTGACATGTCGAATGTAATATTTTACAACACTCCTGTCGTGTAGTCGCCTACTTCTGGATGGGGACATTATTTACATCTATAACTTTGTATATCCTAACCTAAGGCAGCCTAACATCTCGGATGTAATATTTTACAACATTCCTGACGCGTCGGCCCCTATTTCTCGGTGGGAACATTATATACGTCTATAACGTTATATATCCTAGCCTAAGGCGACCTAACATGTCGGATGTAATAGTTGATAACATTCCTGGCGTGTCGGCCCGTACTTCTCGGTGGTAACATTACATACGTCTATAACGTTATATATCCTAGCCTAAGTCAACCTAACATGTCGAATGCAATATTTTACAACATTCCTGGCGTGTCGTCGCCTGCTTCTCGATGGCGACATTATATACGTCTATAACGTTGTATATCCTAACCTAACGCAACCTAACATCTGGGATGTAATATTTTACAACATTCCTGGCGTGTCGTCGCCTACTTCTGGATGGGGATATTATATACATCTATATCGTTGTATATCCTAACCTAAAGCAACCTAACATCTCGGGTATAATATTTTACAACATTCCTGACGCGTCGGCCCCTATTTTTCGGTGGGAACGTTACATACGTCTATAACGTTATATATCCTAGTCTAAGGCAACCTGACATGTCGAATGTAATATTTTACAACACTCCTGTCGTGTAGTCGCCTACTTCTGGATGGGGACATTATTTACATCTATAACTTTGTATATCCTAACCTAACGCAACCTAACATCTCGGATGTAATATTTTACAACATTCCTGGCATGTCGGTCCCTACATCTCGGTGGGAACATACTATACGTCTATAACGTTGTATATCCTAACCTAAGGGAAACTAACATCTCGGGTGTAATATTTTACAACATTCCTGACGCGTCGGCCCCTATTTTTCGGTGGGAACATTATATACGTCTATAACGTTATATATCCTAGCCTAAGGCAACCTAAGATGTAGAATGTAATATTTTACAACATTCCTGGCGTGTCGTCGCCTACTTCACGATGGGGACATTATATACATCTATAACATTGTATATCCTAACCTAAGGCAACCTAACATCTCGTATGTAATATTTTACAACATTCTGGCGTGTCGTCGCCTGCTTCTCGATGGGGAGATTATATACGTCTATAAGGTTGTATATCCTAACCTAACGCAACCTAACATTTGGGATGCAATATTTTACAACATTCCTGGCATGTCGGTGCCTACGTCTCGGTGGGAACATTATATACGTCTATAACGATATATGTACCAACCTAAGCCAACCTAACACCTCGGATGTAATAGTTGACAACATTCCTGGCGTCTAGACCCGTACTTCTCGGTGGGAACATTGTATACGTCTATAACTTTATATATCCTAGCCTAAGGCGACCTAACATGTCGAATGTAATATTTTACATCATTCCTGGCGTGTCGTCGCCTGCTTCTCGATGGGAACATTATATACGTCTATAACGTTGTGTATCCTAACCTAAAGCAACCTAACATCTCGGGTGTAATATTTTACAACATTCCTGACGCGTCGGCCCCTATTTCTCGGTGGGAACATAATACACGTCTATAACGTTATATATCCTAGCCTAAGGTAACCTAACATCTCGGATGTAATATTTTACAACATTCCTGGCGTGTCGTCGCCTGCTTCTCGATGGTGACATTATATTCGTCTATAACGTTGTATATCCTAACCTAACGCAACCTAACATCTCGGATGTAATATTTTACAACATTCTTGGCATGTCGGACCCTACATCTCGGTCGGAACATACTATACGTCCATAAAGTTGTATATCCTAACCTAAGGGAACCTAACATCTCGGGTGTAATATTTTACAATATTCCTAACGCGTCGGCCCCTATTTTTCGGAGGGAATATTATATACGTCTATAACGTTATATATCCTAGCCTAAGGCAACCTAACACCTCGGATGTAATAGTTGACAACATTCCTGACGTGTAGGCCCGTACTTCTCGGTGGGAACATTGTATACGTCTATGACGTTATATATCATAGCCTAAGGCGACCTAACATATCGAATGTAATATTTTACATCATTCCTGGCGTGTCGTCGCCTTCTTCTCGATGGGAACATTATATACGTCTATAACGTAGTGTATCCTAACCTAACGCAACCTAACATCTGGGATGTAATATTCCTGGCGTGTCGTCGCCTGCTTCTCGATGGGGACATAATATACGTCTATAACGTTGTATATCCTAACGTAACGCAACCTAACATCTGGAATGTAATATTTTACAACATTCCTGGCGTGTCGTCGCCTGCTTCCCGATGGGGACATAATATACGTCTATAACGTTGGATATCCTAATCTAACGCAACCGAACATTTGGGATGTAATATTTTACAACATTCCTGGCATGTCGGTCCCTACGACTCGGTGGGAACATTATATACGTCTATAACGATATATATCCTAACCTAAGGCTACCTAACACCTCGGCTGTAATAGTTGTCAACATTCCTGGCGTGTAGGCCCGTACTTCTTGGTGGGAACATTGTATACGTCTATAACGTTATATATCCTAGCCTAAGGCGACCTAACATGTCGAATGTAATATTTTACATCATTCCTGGCGTGTCGTCGCCTACTTCTGGATGGGACATTATATACATCTATAACGTTGTATATCCTAACCTAAGGGAACCTAACATCTCGGGTGTAATATTTTACAACATTCCTGACGCGTCGGCCCCTATTTTTCGGTGGGAATATTATATACGTCTATAACGTTGTATATCCTAACCTAAGGCAACCTAACATCTCGGATGCAATAGTTCACAACATTCCTGGCGTGTCCACACGTACTTCTGGGTGGGAACATTATATACGTCTATAACGTTATATATCCTAGCATAAGGCCACATAACATGTCGAATGTAATATTTTACAACATTCCGGGCGTGTCGTCGCCTGCTTCTCGGTGGGGATATTATATACGTCTATAACGTTGTATATCCTAACCTAAAGCAACCTAACATCTGGGATGTAATATTTTAGAAGATTGCTGGCATGTCGGTCCCCAAGTCTCGGTAGGAACATTATATACGTCTATAACGATATATATCCAAACCTAAGGGAACCTAACATCTCGGATGTAATATTTTACAACATTCCTGGCGTGTCGTCGCCTGCTTCTTGATGGGGACATAATATGCGCCTATAACGTTGTATATCCTAACCTAACGCAACCTAATATCTGGAATGTAATATTTTACAACATTCCTGGCGTGTCGTCGCCTGCTTCCCGATGGGGACGTAATATACGTCTATAACGTTGTATATCCTTACCTAACGCAACCTAACATCTGGAATGTAATATTTTACATCACTCTGGCGTGTCGTCGCCTGCTTCTCGATGGGGAGATTATATACGTCTATAACTTTGTCAATCCTAACCTAACGCAACCTAAGATTTGGGATGTAATATTTTACAACATTCCTTGCATGTCGGTGCCTACGTCTCGGTGGGAACATTATATACGTCTATAACGTTATATATCCTAGTCTAAGGCCACCTAACATGTCGAATGTAATATTTTACAACATTCCTGACGCGTCGGCCCCTATTTTTCGGTGGGAACATTACATACGTCTATAACGTTATATATCCTAGTCTAAGGCAACCTGACATGTCGAATGTAATATTTTACAACACTCCTGTCGTGTAGTCGCCTACTTCTGGATGGGGACATTATTTACATCTATAACTTTGTATATCCTAACCTAAGGCAGCCTAACATCTCGGATGTAATATTTTACAACATTCCTGACGCGTCGGCCCCTATTTCTCGGTGGGAACATTATATACGTCTATAACGTTATATATCCTAGCCTAAGGCGACCTAACATGTCGGATGTAATAGTTGATAACATTCCTGGCGTGTCGGCCCGTACTTCTCGGTGGTAACATTACATACGTCTATAACGTTATATATCCTAGCCTAAGTCAACCTAACATGTCGAATGTAATATTTTACAACATTCCTGGCGTGTCGTAGCCTGCTTCTCGATGGGGACATTATATACGTCTATAACGTTGTATATCCTAACCTAAAGCAACCTAACATCTGGGATGTAATATTTTACAACATTCCTGGCGTGTCGTCGCCTAGTTTGGATGGGGTCATTATATACATCTATAACGCTGTATATCCTAACCTAGGGCAACCTAACATCTCGGATGTAATATTTTACAACATTCCTGGCATGTCGGTCCCTACATCTCGATGGGAACATACTATACGTCTATAACGTTGTATATCCTAACCTAAGGGAACCTAACATCTCGAGTGTAAACTTTTACAACATTCCTGACGCGTCGGGCCCTATTTTTCGGTGGGAACATTATATACGGCTATAACGTTATATATCCTAGCCTAAGGCAACCTAACATGTCGAATGTAATATTTTACAACATTCCTGGCGTGTCGTCGCCTACTTCACGATGGGGACATTATATACATCTATAACATTGTATATCCTAACCCAAGGCAACCTAACATCTCGGATGGAATATTTTACAACATTCCTGGCATATCGGTCCCTACTTCTCGGTGGAAACATTGCATACGTCTATAACGTTATATATCATAACCTAAGGCAACCGAACATCTGGGATGTAATATTTTACAACATTCCTGGCATATCGGTCCCTACTTCTCGGTGGAAACATTGCATACGTCTATAACGATATATATCCTAGCCTAAGGCAACCTAACATGTCGAATGTAATATTTTACAACATTCCTGGCGTGTCGTCGCCTGCTTCTCGATGGGGACATTATATACGTCTATAACGTTGTATATCCTAACCTAAAGCAACCTAACATCTGGGATGTAATATTTTACAAGATTCCTGGCATGTCGGTCCCCAAGTCTCGGTAGGAACATTATATACGTCTATAACGATATATATGCTAACCTAAGGCAAACTAACATCTCGGATGTAATAGTTGACAACATTCCAGGCGTGTCAGCCCGTACTTCTCGGTGGGAACATTATATACGTCTATAACGCATTATATCCTAGCCTAAGGCGACCTAACATGTCGAATGTAATATTTTACAACGTTCCTGGCCTGTCGTCTCCTGCTCCTCGATGGGGACATTATATACGTCTATAACGTTATATATCCTAACCTAAGGAATCTAACATCTCGGGTGTAATATTTTACAACATTCATGACACGTCGTCGCCTGCTTCTCGATGGGGACATTATATAAGTCTATAACGTTGTATATCCTAACCTAACGCAACCTAACATCTGGGATGTAATATTCCTGTCGTGTCGTCGCCTACTTCTGGATGGGGACATTGTATACGTCTATAACGATATATATCCTAACCTAAGGCAACCTAACATCTCGGATGTAATATTTTACAACATTCCTGGCATGTCGGTCCCTACTTCTCGGTGGAAACATTGTATACGTCTATAATGATATATATGCTAACCTAAGGCAAACTAACATCTCGGATGTAATAGTTGACAACATTCCAGGCGTGTCAGCCCGTACTTCTCGGTGGGAACATTATATACGTCTATAACGCATTATATCCTAGCCTAAGGCGACCTAACATGTCGAATGTAATATTTTACAACATTCCTGGCCTGTCGTCTCCTGCTCCTCGATGGGGACATTATATACGTCTATAACGTTATATGTCATAACCTAAGGCAACCGAACATCTGGGATGTAATATTTTACAACATTCCTGGCATATGGGTCCCTACTTCTCGGTGGAAACATTGTATACGTCTTTAACGATATATATCCTAGCCTAAGGCAACCTAACATCTCGGATGTAATGTTTTACAACATTCCTGGCGTGTCGTCGCCTACTTCTCGATGGGAACATTATATACGTCGATAACGTTATATATCCTAGCCTAAGGCAACCTAACATGTCGAATGTAATATTTTACAACATTCCTGGCGTGTCTTCGCCTACTTCTCGATGGGGACATTATATACATCTATAACATTGTATATCCTAACCCAAGGCAACCTAACATCTTGGATGGAATATTTTACAACATTCCTGGTGTGTCGTTGCCTGCTTCTCGATGGGGACATTATATACGTCTATAACGTTGTATATCCTAACCTACCGCAACCAAACATCTCGGATGTAATATTTTACAACATTCCTGGCATGTCGGTCCCTACTTCTCGGTGGGAATATTATATACGTCTATAACGTTATATATCATAACCCAAGGCAACCTAACATCTCGGATGTAATATTTTACAACATTCCTGGCATATCGGTCCCTACTTCTCGGTGGAAACATTGTATACGTCTATAACGATATATATCCTAGCCTAAGGCAACCTAACATCTCGGATGTAATATTTTACAACATTCCTGGCGTGTCGTCGCCTACTTCTCGATGGGGACATTATATACATCTATAACATTGTATATCCTAACCCAAGGCAACCTAACATCTCGGATGAAATATTTTACAACATTCCTGGCATATCGGTCCCTACTTCTCGGTGGAAACATTGTATACGTCTATAACGATATGTATCCAAACCTAAGGGAACCTAACATCTCGGATGTAATATTTTACAACATTCCTGGCATGTCGGTTCCTACTTCTCGGTGGGAATATTATATACGTTTATAACGTTATATATCATAACCTAACGCAACCTAACATCTCGGATGTAATATTTTACAACATTCCTGGCATATCGGTCCCTACTTCTCGGTGGAAACATTGTATACGTCTATAACGATATATATCCTAGCCTAAGGCAACCTAACATCTCGGATGTAATATTTTACAACATTCCTTGCGCGTCGGCTCCTATTTTTCGGTGGGAACATTATATACGTCTATAACGTTATATATCCTAACCTAAGGGACCCTAACATGTCGTATGTAATATTTTACAACATTCCTGGCGTGTCGTAGCCTGCTTCTCGATGGGGACATTATATACGTCTATAACGTTGTATATCCTAACCTAAAGCAACCTAACATCTGGGATGTAATATTTTACAACATTCCTGGCGTGTCGTCGCCTAGTTTGGATGGGGTCATTATGTACATCTATAACGCTGTATATCCTAACCTAAGGCAACCTAACATCTCGGATGTAGTATTTTACAACATACCTGGCATGTCGGTCCCTACGTCTCGGTGGGAACATACTATACGTCTATAACGTTGTATATTCTAACCTAAGGGAACCTAACATCTCGGGTGTAAACTTTTACAACATTCCTGACACGTCGGGCCCTATTTTTCGGTGGGAACATTATATACGGCTATAACGTTATATATGCTAGCCTAAGGCAACCTAACATGTCGAATGTAATATTTTACAACATTCCTGTCGTGTCGTCGCCTGCTTCTCGATGGGGAGATTATATACGTCTATAACGTTGTATATCCTAACCTAACGCAACCCAACATTTGGGATGTAATATTTTACAACATTCCTTGCATGTCGGTGGCTACGTCTCGGTGGGAACATTATACACGTCTATAACGATATATATCCTAACCTAAGGCAACCTAACACCTCGGATGTAATAGTTGACAACATTCCTGGCGTGTAGGCCCGTACTTCTCGGTGGGAACATTGTATACGTCTATAACAATATATATCCTAGCCTAAGGCAACCTAACATCTCGGATGTAATATTTTACAACATTCCTGGCGCGTCGGCTCCTATTTTTCGGTGGGAACATTATATACGTCTATAACGTTATATATCCTAACCTAAGGGACCCTAACATGTCGTATGTAATATTTTACAACATTCCTGGCGTGTCGTAGCCTGCTTCTCGATGGGGATATTATATACGTCTATAACGTTGTATATCCTAACCTAAAGCAACCTAACATCTGGGATGTAATATTTTAGAAGATTGCTGGCATGTCGGTCCCCAAGTCTCGGTAGGAACATTATATACGTCTATAACGATATATATCCAAACCTAAGGGAACCTAACATCTCGGATGTAATATTTTACAACATTCCTGGCGTGTCGTCGCCTGCTTCTTGATGGGGACATAATATGCGCCTATAACGTTGTATATCCTAACCTAACGCAACCTAATATCTGGAATGTAATATTTTACAACATTCCTGGCGTGTCGTCGCCTGCTTCCCGATGGGGACGTAATATACGTCTATAACGTTGTATATCCTTACCTAACGCAACCTAACATCTGGAATGTAATATTTTACAACATTCTGGCGTGTCGTCGCCTGCTTCTCGATGGGGAGATTATATACGTCTATAACTTTGTCAATCCTAACCTAACGCAACCTAAGATTTGGGATGTAATATTTTACAACATTCCTTGCATGTCGGTGCCTACGTCTCGGTGGGAACATTATATACGTCTATAACGTTATATATCCTAGTCTAAGGCCACCTAACATGTCGAATGTAATATTTTACAACATTCCTGACGCGTCGGCCCCTATTTTTCGGTGGTAACATTACATACGTCTATAACGTTATATATCCTAGCCTAAGTCAACCTAACATGTCGAATGTAATATTTTACAACATTCCTGGCGTGTCGTAGCCTGCTTCTCGATGGGGACATTATATACGTCTATAACGTTGTACATCCTAACCTAAAGCAACCTAACATCTGGGATGTAATATTTTACAACATTCCTTGCGTGTCGTCGCCTAGTTTGGATGCGGTCATTATATACATCTATAACGCTGTATATCCTAACCTAAGGCAACCTAACATCTCGGATGTAGTATTTTACAACATTCCTGGCATGTCGGTCCCTACATCTCGGTGGGAACATACTATACGTCTATAACGTTGTATATTCTAACCTAAGGGAACCTAACATCTCGGGTGTAAACTTTTACAACATTCCTGACACGTCGGGCCCTATTTTTCGGTCGGAACATTATATACGGCTATAACGTTATATATGCTAGCCTAAGGCAACCTAACATGTCGAATGTAATATTTTACAACATTCCTGTCGTGTCGTCGCCTGCTTCTCGATGGGGAGATTATATACGTCTATAACGTTGTATATCCTAACCTAACGCAACCCAACATTTGGGATGTAATATTTTACAACATTCCTTGCATGTCGGTGCCTACGTCTCGGTGGGAACATTATACACGTCTATAACGATATATATCCTAACCTAAGGCAACCTAACACCTCGGATGTAATAGTTGACAACATTCCTGGCGTGTAGGCCCGTACTTCTCGGTGGGAACATTGTATACGTCTATAACAATATATATCCTAGCCTAAGGCAACCTAACATCTCGGATGTAATATTTTACAACATTCCTGGCGCGTCGGCTCCTATTTTTCGGTGGGAACATTATATACGTCTATAACGTTATATATCCTAACCTAAGGGACCCTAACATGTCGTATGTAATATTTTACAACATTCCTGGCGTGTCGTAGCCTGCTTCTCGATGGGGATATTATATACGTCTATAACGTTGTATATCCTAACCTAAAGCAACCTAACATCTGGGATGTAATATTTTAGAAGATTGCTGGCATGTCGGTCCCCAAGTCTCGGTAGGAACATTATATACGTCTATAACGATATATATCCAAACCTAAGGGAACCTAACATCTCGGATGTAATATTTTACAACATTCCTGGCGTGTCGTCGCCTGCTTCTTGATGGGGACATAATATGCGCCTATAACGTTGTATATCCTAACCTAACGCAACCTAATATCTGGAATGTAATATTTTACAACATTCCTGGCGTGTCGTCGCCTGCTTCCCGATGGGGACGTAATATACGTCTATAACGTTGTATATCCTTACCTAACGCAACCTAACATCTGGAATGTAATATTTTACAACATTCTGGCGTGTCGTCGCCTGCTTCTCGATGGGGAGATTATATACGTCTATAACTTTGTCAATCCTAACCTAACGCAACCTAAGATTTGGGATGTAATATTTTACAACATTCCTTGCATGTCGGTGCCTACGTCTCGGTGGGAACATTATATACGTCTATAACGTTATATATCCTAGTCTAAGGCCACCTAACATGTCGAATGTAATATTTTACAACATTCCTGACGCGTCGGCCCCTATTTTTCGGTGGTAACATTACATACGTCTATAACGTTATATATCCTAGCCTAAGTCAACCTAACATGTCGAATGTAATATTTTACAACATTCCTGGCGTGTCGTAGCCTGCTTCTCGATGGGGACATTATATACGTCTATAACGTTGTATATCCTAACCTAAAGCAACCTAACATCTGGGATGTAATATTTTACAACATTCCTGGCGTGTCGTCGCCTAGTTTGGATGGGGTCATTATATACATCTATAACGCTGTATATCCTAACCTAAGGCAACCTAACATCTCGGATGTAGTATTTTACAACATTCCTGGCATGTCGGTCCCTACATCTCGGTGGGAACATACTATACGTCTATAACGTTGTATATTCTAACCTAAGGGAACCTAACATCTCGGGTGTAAACTTTTACAACATTCCTGACACGTCGGGCCCTATTTTTCGGTCGGAACATTATATACGGCTATAACGTTATATATGCTAGCCTAAGGCAACCTAACATGTCGAATGTAATATTTTACAACATTCCTGTCGTGTCGTCGCCTGCTTCTCGATGGGGAGATTATATACGTCTATAACGTTGTATATCCTAACCTAACGCAACCCAACATTTGGGATGTAATATTTTACAACATTCCTTGCATGTCGGTGCCTACGTCTCGGTGGGAACATTATACACGTCTATAACGATATATATCCTAACCTAAGGCAACCTAACACCTCGGATGTAATAGTTGACAACATTCCTGGCGTGTAGGCCCGTACTTCTCGGTGGGAACATTGTATACGTCTATAACAATATATATCCCAGCCTAAGGCGACCTAACATGTCGAATGTAATATTTTACATCATTCCTGGCGTGTCGTCGCCTGCTTCTCGATGGGAACATTACATACGTCTATAACGTTATATATCCTAGCCTAAGGCAACCTAACATGTCGAATGTAATATTTTACAACATTCCTGGCGTGTCGTCGCCTACTTCACGATGGGGACATTATATACATCTATAACATTGTATATCCTAACCCAAGGCAACCTAACATCTCGGATGGAATATTTTACAACATTCCTGGCATATCGGTCCCTACTTCTCGGTGGAAACATTGCATACGTCTATAACGTTATATATCATAACCTAAGGCAACCGAACATCTGGGATGTAATATTTTACAACATTCCTGGCATATCGGTCCCTACTTCTCGGTGGAAACATTGTATACGTCTATAACGATATATATCCTAGCCTAAGGCAACCTAACATCTCGCATGTAATATTTTACAACATTCCTGGCGTGTCGTCGCCTACTTCTCGATGGGGACATTATATACGTCTATAACGTTATATATCCTAGCCTAAGGCAACCTGACATGTCGAATGTAATATTTTACAACATTCCTGGCGTGTCGTCGCCTACTTCTCGATGGGGACATTATATACATCTATAACATTGTATATCATAACCCAAGGCAACCTAACATCTTGGATGGAATATTTTACAACATTCCTGGTGTGTCGTTGCCTGCTTCTCGATGGGGACATTATATACGTCTATAACGTTGTATATCCTAACCTACCGCAACCAAACATCTCGGATGTAATATTTTACAACATTCCTGGCATGTCGGTCCCTACTTCTCGGTGGGAATATTATATACGTCTATAACGTTATATATCATAACCCAAGGCAACCTAACATCTCGGATGTAATATTTTACAACATTCCTGGCATATCGGTCCCTACTTCTCGGTGGAAACATTGTATACGTCTATAACGATATATATCCTAGCCTAAGGCAACCTAACATCTCGGATGTAATATTTTACAACATTCCTGGCGTGTCGTCGCCTACTTCTCGATGGGGACATTATATACATCTATAACATTGTATATCCTAACCCAAGGCAACCTAACATCTCGGATGAAATATTTTACAACATTCCTGGCATATCGGTCCCTACTTCTCGGTGGAAACATTGTATACGTCTATAACGATATGTATCCAAACCTAAGGGAACCTAACATCTCGGATGTAATATTTTACAACATTCCTGGCATGTCGGTTCCTACTTCTCGGTGGGAATATTATATACGTTTATAACGTTGTATATCATAACCTAACGCAACCTAACATCTCGGATGTAATATTTTACAACATTCCTGGCATATCGGTCCCTACTTCTCGGTGGAAACATTGTATACGTCTATAACGATATATATCCTAGCCTAAGGCAACCTAACATCTCGGATGTAATATTTTACAACATTCCTTGCGCGTCGGCTCCTATTTTTCGGTGGGAACATTATATACGTCTATAACGTTATATATCCTAACCTAAGGGACCCTAACATGTCGTATGTAATATTTTACAACATTCCTGGCGTGTCGTAGCCTGCTTCTCGATGGGGACATTATATACGTCTATAACGTTGTATATCCTAACCTAAAGCAACCTAACATCTGGGATGTAATATTTTACAACATTCCTGGCGTGTCGTCGCCTAGTTTGGATGGGGTCATTATGTACATCTATAACGCTGTATATCCTAACCTAAGGCAACCTAACATCTCGGATGTAGTATTTTACAACATACCTGGCATGTCGGTCCCTACGTCTCGGTGGGAACATACTATACGTCTATAACGTTGTATATTCTAACCTAAGGGAACCTAACATCTCGGGTGTAAACTTTTACAACATTCCTGACACGTCGGGCCCTATTTTTCGGTGGGAACATTATATACGGCTATAACGTTATATATGCTAGCCTAAGGCAACCTAACATGTCGAATGTAATATTTTACAACATTCCTGTCGTGTCGTCGCCTGCTTCTCGATGGGGAGATTATATACGTCTATAACGTTGTATATCCTAACCTAACGCAACCCAACATTTGGGATGTAATATTTTACAACATTCCTTGCATGTCGGTGCCTACGTCTCGGTGGGAACATTATACACGTCTATAACGATATATATCCTAACCTAAGGCAACCTAACACCTCGGATGTAATAGTTGACAACATTCCTGGCGTGTAGGCCCGTACTTCTCGGTGGGAACATTGTATACGTCTATAACAATATATATCCTAGCCTAAGGCAACCTAACATCTCGGATGTAATATTTTACAACATTCCTGGCGCGTCGGCTCCTATTTTTCGGTGGGAACATTATATACGTCTATAACGTTATATATCCTAACCTAAGGGACCCTAACATGTCGTATGTAATATTTTACAACATTCCTGGCGTGTCGTAGCCTGCTTCTCGATGGGGATATTATATACGTCTATAACGTTGTATATCCTAACCTAAAGCAACCTAACATCTGGGATGTAATATTTTAGAAGATTGCTGGCATGTCGGTCCCCAAGTCTCGGTAGGAACATTATATACGTCTATAACGATATATATCCAAACCTAAGGGAACCTAACATCTCGGATGTAATATTTTACAACATTCCTGGCGTGTCGTCGCCTGCTTCTTGATGGGGACATAATATGCGCCTATAACGTTGTATATCCTAACCTAACGCAACCTAATATCTGGAATGTAATATTTTACAACATTCCTGGCGTGTCGTCGCCTGCTTCCCGATGGGGACGTAATATACGTCTATAACGTTGTATATCCTTACCTAACGCAACCTAACATCTGGAATGTAATATTTTACAACATTCTGGCGTGTCGTCGCCTGCTTCTCGATGGGGAGATTATATACGTCTATAACTTTGTCAATCCTAACCTAACGCAGCCTAAGATTTGGGATGTAATATTTTACAACATTCCTTGCATGTCGGTGCCTACGTCTCGGTGGGAACATTATATACGTCTATAACGTTATATATCCTAGTCTAAGGCCACCTAACATGTCGAATGTAATATTTTACAACATTCCTGACGCGTCGGCCCCTATTTTTCGGTGGTAACATTACATACGTCTATAACGTTATATATCCTAGCCTAAGTCAACCTAACATGTCGAATGTAATATTTTACAACATTCCTGGCGTGTCGTAGCCTGCTTCTCGATGGGGACATTATATACGTCTATAACGTTGTACATCCTAACCTAAAGCAACCTAACATCTGGGATGTAATATTTTACAACATTCCTTGCGTGTCGTCGCCTAGTTTGGATGCGGTCATTATATACATCTATAACGCTGTATATCCTAACCTAAGGCAACCTAACATCTCGGATGTAGTATTTTACAACATTCCTGGCATGTCGGTCCCTACATCTCGGTGGGAACATACTATACGTCTATAACGTTGTATATTCTAACCTAAGGGAACCTAACATCTCGGGTGTAAACTTTTACAACATTCCTGACACGTCGGGCCCTATTTTTCGGTCGGAACATTATATACGGCTATAACGTTATATATGCTAGCCTAAGGCAACCTAACATGTCGAATGTAATATTTTACAACATTCCTGTCGTGTCGTCGCCTGCTTCTCGATGGGGAGATTATATACGTCTATAACGTTGTATATCCTAACCTAACGCAACCCAACATTTGGGATGTAATATTTTACAACATTCCTTGCATGTCGGTGCCTACGTCTCGGTGGGAACATTATACACGTCTATAACGATATATATCCTAACCTAAGGCAACCTAACACCTCGGATGTAATAGTTGACAACATTCCTGGCGTGTAGGCCCGTACTTCTCGGTGGGAACATTGTATACGTCTATAACAATATATATCCTAGCCTAAGGCAACCTAACATCTCGGATGTAATATTTTACAACATTCCTGGCGCGTCGGCTCCTATTTTTCGGTGGGAACATTATATACGTCTATAACATTATATATCCTAACCTAAGGGACCCTAACATGTCGTATGTAATATTTTACAACATTCCTGGCGTGTCGTAGCCTGCTTCTCGATGGGGATATTATATACGTCTATAACGTTGTATATCCTAACCTAAAGCAACCTAACATCTGGGATGTAATATTTTAGAAGATTGCTGGCATGTCGGTCCCCAAGTCTCGGTAGGAACATTATATACGTCTATAACGATATATATCCAAACCTAAGGGAACCTAACATCTCGGATGTAATATTTTACAACATTCCTGGCGTGTCGTCGCCTGCTTCTTGATGGGGACATAATATGCGCCTATAACGTTGTATATCCTAACCTAACGCAACCTAATATCTGGAATGTAATATTTTACAACATTCCTGGCGTGTCGTCGCCTGCTTCCCGATGGGGACGTAATATACGTCTATAACGTTGTATATCCTTACCTAACGCAACCTAACATCTGGAATGTAATATTTTACAACATTCTGGCGTGTCGTCGCCTGCTTCTCGATGGGGAGATTATATACGTCTATAACTTTGTCAATCCTAACCTAACGCAACCTAAGATTTGGGATGTAATATTTTACAACATTCCTTGCATGTCGGTGCCTACGTCTCGGTGGGAACATTATATACGTCTATAACGTTATATATCCTAGTCTAAGGCCACCTAACATGTCGAATGTAATATTTTACAACATTCCTGACGCGTCGGCCCCTATTTTTCGGTGGTAACATTACATACGTCTATAACGTTATATATCCTAGCCTAAGTCAACCTAACATGTCGAATGTAATATTTTACAACATTCCTGGCGTGTCGTAGCCTGCTTCTCGATGGGGACATTATATACGTCTATAACGTTGTACATCCTAACCTAAAGCAACCTAACATCTGGGATGTAATATTTTACAACATTCCTTGCGTGTCGTCGCCTAGTTTGGATGGGGTCATTATATACATCTATAACGCTGTATATCCTAACCTAAGGCAACCTAACATCTCGGATGTAGTATTTTACAACATTCCTGGCATGTCGGTCCCTACATCTCGGTGGGAACATACTATACGTCTATAACGTTGTATATTCTAACCTAAGGGAACCTAACATCTCGGGTGTAAACTTTTACAACATTCCTGACACGTCGGGCCCTATTTTTCGGTCGGAACATTATATACGGCTATAACGTTATATATGCTAGCCTAAGGCAACCTAACATGTCGAATGTAATATTTTACAACATTCCTGTCGTGTCGTCGCCTGCTTCTCGATGGGGAGATTATATACGTCTATAACGTTGTATATCCTAACCTAACGCAACCCAACATTTGGGATGTAATATTTTACAACATTCCTTGCATGTCGGTGCCTACGTCTCGGTGGGAACATTATACACGTCTATAACGATATATATCCTAACCTAAGGCAACCTAACACCTCGGATGTAATAGTTGACAACATTCCTGGCGTGTAGGCCCGTACTTCTCGGTGGGAACATTGTATACGTTTATAACAATATATATCCCAGCCTAAGGCGACCTAACATGTCGAATGTAATATTTTACATCATTCCTGGCGTGTCGTCAGCTGCTTCTCGATGGGAACATTACATACGTCTATAACGTTATATATCCTAGCCTAAGGCAACCTAACATGTCGAATGTAATATTTTACAACATTCCTGGCGTGTCGTCGCCTACTTCTCGATGGGGACATTATATACATCTATAACATTGTATATCCTAACCCAAGGCAACCTAACATCTCGGATGGAATATTTTACAACATTCCTGGCATATCGGTCCCTACTTCTCGGTGGAAACATTGCATACGTCTATAACGTTATATATCATAACCTAAGGCAACCGAACATCTGGGATGTAATATTTTACAACATTCCTGGCATATCGGTCCCTACTTCTCGGTGGAAACATTGTATACGTCTATAACGATATATATCCTAGCCTAAGGCAACCTAACATCTCGCATGTAATATTTTACAACATTCCTGGCGTGTCGTCGCCTACTTCTCGATGGGGACATTATATACGTCTATAACGTTATATATCCTAGCCTAAGGCAACCTGACATGTCGAATGTAATATTTTACAACATTCCTGGCGTGTCGTCGCCTACTTCTCGATGGGGACATTATATACATCTATAACATTGTATATCATAACCCAAGGCAACGTAACATCTTGGTTGGAATATTTTACAACATTTCTGGCATATCGGTCCCTACTTCTCGGTGGAAACATTGCATACGTCTATAACGATATATATCCTAGCCTAAGGCAACCTAACATGTCGAATGTAATATTTTACATCATTCCTGGCGTGTCGTTGCCTGCTTCTCGATGGGAACATTATATACGTCTATAACGTTGTGTATCCTAACCTAACGCAACCTAACATCTGGGATGTAATATTCCTGGCGTGTCGTCGCCTACTTCTGGATGGGGAGATTATATACGTCTATAACGTTATATATCCTAACCTAAGGCAACCTAACATCTCGGATGTAATAGTTGACAACATTCCTGGCGTGTCCGCCCGTACTTCTCGGTGGGAACATTATATACGTCTATAACGTGATATATCCTAGCCTAAGGCTACATAACATGTCGAATGTAATATTTTACAACATTCCTGGCGTGTCGTCGCCTGCTTCTCGATGGGGACATTATATACGTCTATAACGTTGTATATCCTAACCTAAAGCAACCTAACATCTGGGATGTAATATTTTACAAGATTCCTGGCATGTCGGTCCCCAAGTCTCGGTAGGAACATTATATACGTCTATAACGATATATATGCTAACCTAAGGCAAACTAACATCTCGGATGTAATAGTTGACAACATTCCAGGCGTGTCAGCCCGTACTTCTCGGTGGGAACATTATATACGTCTATAACGCATTATATCCTAGCCTAAGGCGACCTAACATGTCGAATGTAATATTTTACAACGTTCCTGGCCTGTCGTCTCCTGCTCCTCGATGGGGACATTATATACGTCTATAACGTTGTATATCCTAACCTAAAGCAACCTAACATCTCGGATGTAATAGTTGACAACATTCCTGGCGTGTAGGCCCGTACTTCTCGGTGAGAACATTCTATACGTCTATAACGTTGTATATCCTAGCCTAAGGCGACCTAATATATCGAATGTAATATTTTACATCATTCCTGGCGTCTCATCACCTGCTTCTAAATGGGAACATTATATAAGTCTATAACGTTGTATATCCTAACCTAACGCAACCTAACATCTGGGATGTAATATTCCTGGCGTGTCGTCGCCTACTTCTGGATAGGGACATTATATACGTCTATAACGTTATATATCCTAACCTAAGGGAACCCAACGTCTCGGGTGTAATATTTGAAAACATTCCCGGCGTGTTAGCCCGTACTTCTCGGTGGGAACATCATATACGTCTATAGCGATATATATCATAGCCTAAGGCAACCTAACATCTCGGATGTAATATTTTACAACATTCCTGGCGCGTCGGCTCCTATTTTTCGGTGGGAACATTATATACGTCTATAACGTTATATATCCTAACCTAAGGGAATCTAACATCTCGGATGTAATATTTGACAACATTCCTGACGTGTCGGCCCGTACTTCTCGGTGGGAACATCATATGCGTCTATAGCGATATATATCCTAACCGAAGGCAACCTAACATCTCGGATGTAATATTTTACAATATTCCTGGCATGTCGGTCTCTACGTCTCGGTGGGAACATCCTATACGTCTAGAACGTTGCATATCCTAACCTAAGGGAACCTAACACCTCGGGTGTAATATTTTACAACATTCCTGACGCGTCGGGACTATTTCTCGGTGGGAATGTTATATTCGTCTATAATGTTATACATCCTAGCCTAAGGCGCCCTAACATGTCGGATGTAATAGTTGATAACATTCCTGGCGTGTCGGCCCGTACTTCTCGGCGGGGAAATTATATACGTCTATAATGTTGTATATCCTAACCTAAGGCAAACTAACCTCAATACCGTAATATTTTACAACATTCCTGGCGCGTCGGCTCCTACTTTTCGGTGGGAACATTATATACGTCTATAACGGTATATATCCTAACGTAAGGCAACATAACATCTCGGATGTAATATTCTACAACATTCCTGGCGTGTCGGCCCGTACTTCTCCGTGGGAACATTGTATACCTCTATAACGATATATATACCAGCCTAAGGCAACCTAACATGTCGAATGTAATATTTTACAACATTCCTGGCGTGTCGTCGCCTACTTCTCGATGGGGACATTATATACATCTATAACATTGTATATCCTAAGCTAAGGCAACCTAACATCTCGGATGTAATATTTTACCACATTCCTGGCATATCGGTCCCTACGTCTCGGTGGAAACATTGTATACGTCTATAACGATATATATCCTAGCCTAATGCGACCTAACATATCGAATGTAATATTTTACAACATTCCTGGAGTGTCGTCGCCTGCTTCTCGAAGGGGACATTATATACATCTATTACGTTGCATATCCTAACCTAACGCAACCTAACATCTGGGATGTAATATTTTACAGCATTCGTGGTGTGTCGTCGCCTACTTCTGGATGGGGTCATTATATACATCTATAACGTTGTATATCCTAACCTAAGGGAACCTAACATCTCGGATGTAATAGTTGACAACATTCCTGCCGTGTCCGCCCGTACTTCTCGGTGGAAACATTATATACGTCTATAACGTTATATATCATAACCTAAGGCAACCTGACATCTCGGATGTAATATTTTACAACATTCCTTGCATGTCGGAGCCTACGTCTCGGTGGGAACAGTATATACGTCTATAACAATATATATCCTAACCTAAGGCAACCTAACACCTCGGATGTAATGGTTGACAACATTCCTGGCGTGTAGGCCCGTACTTCTCGGTGGAAACATTGTAGACGTCTATAACGTTATATATCCTAGCATAAGGCGACCTAACATATCGAATGTAATATTTTACATCATTCCCGGCGCCTCATCGCCTGCTTCTCAATGGGAACATTATATACGTCTATAACGTTGTATATCCTAACCTAACGCAACCTAACATCTGGGATGTAATATTCCTGGCGTGTCGTCGCCTACTTCTGGATAGGGACATTATATACGTCTATAACGTTATATATCCTAACCTAAGGGAACCTAACATCTCGGTTGTAATATTTGAAAACATTCCCGGCGTGTTAGCCCGTACTTCTCGGTGGGAACATCATATACGTCTATAGCGATATATATCATAGCCTAAGGCAACCTAACATCTCGGATGTAATATTTTACAACATTCCTGGCGCGTCGGCTCCTATTTTTCGGTGGGAACATTATATACGTCTATAACGTTATATATCCTAACGTAAGGCAACATAACATCTCGGATGTAATATTTTGCAACATTCCTGGCGTGTCGTAGCCTGCTTCTCGATCGGGACATTATATACGTCTACAACGTTGTATATCCTAACCTAACGCAACCTAACACCTGGGATGTAATATTATGCAACCTTCCTGGCGTGTCGTCGTCTGCTTCTCGATGGGGACATTATGTACGTCTGTAACGTTGTATATCCTAACCTAACGCAACCTAACATCTGGTATGTAATATTTTACAACATTCCTGGCGTTTCTTCGCCTGCTTCTCGATGGGGACATTATATACGTCTATAACGTTGTATATCCTAACCTAACGCAATCTAACATCTGGGATGTAATATTTTACAACATTCCTGGCGCGTCGGCTCCTACTTTTCGGTGGGAACATTATATACATCTATAACTTTGTATATCCTAGCCTAAGGCGACCTAACATCTCGGATGTAATATTTTACAACATTCCTGGCATGTCGGTCCCTATGTCTCGGCGGGAACATTCTATACGTCTATAGCGTTGTATATCCTAACCTAAGGGAACCTAACATCTCGGGTGTAATATTTTACAACATTTCTGACGCGTCGGCCCCTATTTCTCGGTGGAAACATTATATACGTCTATAACGATATATATCCTAACCTAAGGCAACCTAACATCTCGGATGTATTATTTTACAACATTCCTGGCGCGTCGGCTCCTACTTTTCGGTGGGAACATTACATGCGTCAATATCGTTATATATCCTAGCCTAAGGCAACCTAACATCTCGAATGTTGTATTTTACAACAATCCTGGCATGTCAGTCCCTACATCTCGGTGGGAACAATCCATACGTCTATAACGTTGTATATCCTAACCTAAGGGAACCTAACATCTCGGGTGTAATATTTTACAACATTCCTGACGCGTCGGCCCCTATTTCTCAGTGGGAACATTATATACTTCTATAACGTTATATATCCTAGCCTAAGGCAACCTAACATGTCGAATGTAATATTTTACATCATTCCTGACGTGTCGACACGTAGTTCTCGGTGTTAACATCATATACGTCTATAACGTTATATATCCTAGCCTAAGGCAACCTAACATCTCGGATATAATATTTTACAACATTCCTGGCGTGTCGTTACCTGCTTCTCGATGGGGACATTATATACGTCTATATCGCTGTATATCCTACCCTAAGGCAACCTAACATCTGGGATGTAATATTTTACAAGATTCCTGGCACGTCGATCCCCACGTCTCGGTGGGAACATTATATACGTCTATAACGATATATATCCTAACCTAAAGCATCCTAACATCTCGGATGTAATATTTTACAACATTCCTGGCATGTCGGTACCTACATCTCGGTGGGAACTTTCTATACGTCTATAAAGTTGTATATCCTAACCTAAGGGAACCTAACATCTCGGGTGTAATATTTTACAACATTCCTGACGCGATGGGCCCCTATTTCTCGGTGGGAACATTATATACGCCTATACCGTTATATATTCTAACCGAAGGCAACCTAACATCTCGGATGTAATATTTTACAACTTTCCTGGCGGGTCGGCCCCACTTCTCGGTGAGAACATTATATACGTCTACAACGTAATATAACCTAACCTAACCCATCTAGCCCCTCGCTGGTAATGTTTTACAGAATCCCGTTCGGGTTGGTTCATACTTCTCGGTGGGGACATTATATACGTCTATAACATTGTATATCCCATCCGAGGGCAACCTAACATCTCGAATGTAGTATTTCACAACATTCCTAGCGGGTCGGCCCCACTTCTCGGTAGGGACATTATATAAGTCTATATCGCAATATAACCTAACCTAACCCATCTATACCCTCGCTGGTAATGTTTCACAGAATCCCGTTCGTGTCGTCCCGTACGTCTCGCTGAGGAAATTATATACGTGTATAACGTTATACATCCTAACCTAAGGCAACCTAATACCTTGAACGTATTATTTTACAACATTCCTGGCGGGTCGGCCCCAACTTCTCGGTGGGAACATTATATACGTCTATAACGTTATATATCCTAGCCTAAGGCAATCTAACCTCTCTACAGTAATATTTTACAGCATTACTGGCGTGACGGCGCCTATTTCTCGGTGGGAACATTATATATGTCTATAACGTTATATATCCTAGACTAAGGCGACCTACCATGTCGAATGTAATATTTGACAACATTCCTGGCATGTCGGTCCCTACATCTCGGTGGGAACATTATATACGTCTATAACGTCGTATATCCTAACCTAAGGGAACCTAACATCTAGGGTGTAATATTTTACAACATTCCTGACGCGTCGGCCCCTATTTCTCAGTGGGAACATTATATACTTCTATAACGTTATATATCCTAGCCTAAGGCAACCTAACATGTCGAATGTAATATTTTACATCATTCCTGACGTGTCGGCACGTAGTTCTCGGTGGTAACATCATATACGTCTATAACGTTATATATCCTAGCCTAAGGCAACCTAACATCTCGGATATAATATTTTACAACATTCCTGGCGTGTCGTTACCTGCTTCTCGATGGGGACATTATATACGTCTATATCGCTGTATATCCTACCCTAAGGCAACCTAACATCTGGGATGTAATATTTTACAAGATTCCTGGCACGTCGATCCCCACGTCTCGGTGGGAACATTATATACGTCTATAACGATATATATCCTAACCTAAAGCATCCTAACATCTCGGATGTAATATTTTACAACATTCCTGGCATGTCGGTACCTACATCTCGGTGGGAACTTTCTATACGTCTATAAAGTTGTATATCCTAACCTAAGGGAACCTAACATCTCGGGTGTAATATTTTACAACATTCCTGACGCGATGGGCCCCTATTTCTCGGTGGGAACATTATATACGCCTATACCGTTATATATTCTAACCGAAGGCAACCTAACATCTCGGATGTAATATTTTACAACTTTCCTGGCGGGTCGGCCCCACTTCTCGGTGGGGACATTATATAAGTCTAAATCGTAAGATAACCTAATCTAACCCATCTAGACCCTCGCTGGTAATGTTTCACAGAATCCCGTTCGTGTCGCCCCGTACGTCACGGTGCCGCCATTATATATGTCTATAACGTTATATATCCTAACCTAAGGCAACCTAACATCTCAAATGTAGTATTTTACAACATTCCAGGCGGGTCGGCCCCTACTTCTCCGTGGGCACATTATATACGTCTATATCGTAATATAAACTAAACCTAACCCATTTAGCTCCTCGCGGCTAATGTTTTACAGAATCCAGTTCGTGTCGTCCCGTACGTATCGGTGGGGACATTATATACGTCTATAACGTTGTATATCCTAACCTAACGCAACCTAACATCTGGGATGTTTTGTTTTACAACATTCCTGACGCGTCGGTCCCTACTTGTCGGTGGGAACATTGTATACGTCTATAACGATATGTGTCCTAGCCTAAGGCAACCTAACATATCGGATGTAATATTTTACAACATTCTGGCGTGTCGTCGCCTGCTTCTCGATGGGGACATTAGATACGTCTATAACGTTGTATATCCTAACCTAAGGGAACCTAACATCTCGGATGTAATATTTTACAACATTCTGGCGTCTCGTCGCCTGCTTCTCGATGGGGACATTATATACGTCGATAACGTTGTATATCCTAACCCAAAGCAACCTATCTTCTGGGATGTAATATTTTACAACCTTCCAGGCATGTCGGCCCCACGTCTCGGTGGGAACATTATATAAGTCTATAACGATATATATCCTAACCTAAAGCAACCTAACAACTCGGATGTAATATTTTACAACATTCCTGGCATGTCGGTCCCTACATCTCGGTGGGAACATTCTATACGTCTATAACGTTGTATATCCTAACCCAAAGCAACCTAACTTCTGGGATGTAATATTTTACAACATTCCTGGCATGTCGGTCCCCACGTCTCGGTGGGAAGATGATATAAGTCTATAACGATATATATCCTAACCTAAAGCAACCTAACAACTCGGATGTAATAGTTTACCACATTCCTGGCGGTCTCTACATCTCGGTGGGAACATTCTATACGTCTATAACGTTGTATATCCTAACCTAAGGGAAGCTAACATCTGGGATGTAATATTTTACAACATACCTGACTCGTCGGCCCCTATTTCTCGGAGGAAACATTATATACGTCTATCATGTTATATATCCTATCCTAAGGCAACCTAACATATCGGATGTAATATTTTACAACATTCTGGCGTGCCGTCGCCTGCTTCTCGATGGGGACATTAGATACGTCTATAACGTTGTTTATCCTAACCTAAGGGAACCTAACATCTCGGACGTAATATTTGACAACATTCTGGCGTGTCGTCGCCTTCTTCTCGATGGGGACATTATATACGTCTATAACGTTGTATATCCTAACCCAAAGCAACCTAACTTCTGGGATATAATGTGTTACAACATTCCTGGCATGTCGGTCCCCACATCTCGGTGGGAACATTATATAAGTCTATAACGATATATATCCTAACCTAAAACAACCTAACAACTCGGATGTAATAGTTTACAACATTCCTGGCATGTCGGTTCCTACATCTCGGTGGGAACATTCTATACGTCTATAACGTTGTATATACTAACCTAAGGGAACCTAACATTTCGGGTGTAATATTTTACAACATTCCTGACGCGTCGGCCCCTATTTCTCGGTGGGAATATTATATACGTCTATAACGTTACATATCCTAGCCTAAGGCAACCTAACATGTCGAATGTAATATTTTAGAACATTCTGGCCTGTCGTCGCTTGCTTCCCGAAGGGGACATTATATACGTCTATAACGTTGTATATCCTAACCTAAGGGAACCTAACATCTCGGGTGTAATATTTTACAATATTCCTGACGCGTCGGCCCCTATTTCTCGGTAGGAATATTATATACGTCTATAACGTTGTATATCCTAACCTAAGGCAACCTAACATCTCGGATATAATATTTTACAACATTCCTGGCATGTAGGTCCCTACTTCTCGGTGGGAACATTCTATACGTCTATAACGATATATATCCTAACCTAAGGCAACCTAACATCTCGGATGTAATATTTTACAACATTCCTGGCGCTTCGGCTGCTACTTTTCGGTGGGAACATTATATACGTCTATAACGTTACATATCCTAACGTATGGCAACATAACATCTCGGATGTTGTATATTACAACATTCCTGGCGTGTCGTCGCCTGCTTCTCGATGGGGACTATATGTACGTCTATAACGTTGAATATCCTAACCTAAAGCAACCTAACATCTGGGATGTAATATTTTACAAGATCCCTGGCATGTCGGTCCCCACGTCTCGGTGGGAACATTATATACGTCTATAACGATATATATCATGACCTAAAGCAACCTAACATCTCGGATGTAATATTTTACAACATTCCTGGCATGTCGGTCCCTACTTCTCGGTGGAAACAATGTATACGTCTATATCGATATATATCCTAGCCTAAGGCAACCCAACATGTAGAATGTAATATTTTACAACATTCCTGGCGTTTCGTCGCCTACTTCTCGATGGGGACATTATATACATCTACAACGTTGTATATCCTAACCTAAGGCAACCTAACATCTCGGATGTAATATTTTACAACATTCCTGGCATGTCGGTCCCTACTTCTTGGTGGAAACAATGTATACGTCTATAACGATATATATCCTAGCCTAAGGCAACCTAACATGTCGAAAGTAATATTTTGCAACATTCCTGTCGTGTCGTCGCCTGCTTCTCGATGGGGACATTATATACCTCTATAACGTTGTATATTCTAACCTAACGCAACCTAACATCTGGGATGTAATATTTTACAACATTCCTGGCGTGTCGTCGCCTACTTCTCGATGGGGACATTATATACATCTATAACGTTATATATCCTAACCTAAGGCAACCTAACATCTCGGATGTAATATTTTACAACATTCTGGCGTGTCGTCGCCTGCTTCTTGATGGGGACATTATATACGTCTATAACCTTGTATATACTAACCTAACGCAACCTAACATCTGGGATGTAATTTTTTCAACATTCCTGGCATGTCGGTCCCTACGTCTCGGTGGGAACGTTATATACGTCTACAACGATATATATCCTAACCTAAGGGAACCTTACATCTCGGATGTAATATTTTGCAACATTCCTGCCATGTTGGGCCCTACTTCTCGGTGGGAACATTGTATACGTCTATAGCTATATATATCCTAGCCTAAGGCAACCTAACATGTCGAATGTAATATTTTACAACATTCCTGTCGTGTCGTCTCCTGCATCTCGATGGGGACATTATATACGTCTATAACGTTGAATATCCTAACCTAAAGCAACCTAACATCTGGGATGTAATATTTTACAACATTCCTGGCATGTCGGTCCCTACTTCTCGGTGGAAACAATGTATACGTCTATAACGACATATATCGTAGCCTAAGGCAACCCAAAATGTAGAATGTAATATTTTACAACATTCCTGGCGTGTCGTCGCCTACTTCTCGATGGGGACGTTATATACATCTATAACGTTGTATATCCTACCCTAAGGCAACCTAACATCTCGGATGTAATATTTTACAACATTCCTGGCATGTCGGTCCCTACTTCTCGGTGGGAACATTGTATACGTCCATAACGATATATATCCTAGCCTAAGGCAACCTAACTTGTAGAATGTAATATTTTACAACATTCCTGGCGTGTCGTCGCCTACTTCTGGATGGGGTCATTATATACATCTATAACGTTATATATCCTAACCTAAGGGAACCTAACATCTCGGGTGTAATATTTTACAACATTCCTGGCGTGTCGTCGCCTACTTCTCGGTGGGAACATTGTATACTTCTATAACTATATATATCCTAGCCTAAGGCAACCTAACATGTCGAATGTAATATTTTACAACATTCCTGGCGTGTCGTCGCCTGCTTCTCGAAGGGGACATTATATACATCTATTACGTTGTATATCCTAACCTAACGCAACCTAACATCCCGGATGCAAAATTTTACAGCATTCCTGGCGTGTCGGTCCTTACTTCTCGGTGGGAACATTATATACGTCTATAACGTTATATATCCTAAAATAAGGCAACCTAACATCTGGGATTTAATATTTAAGACATTGCTGCCGTGGAGGCGCCTACTTGCCGATGGGGACATTATATACGTCTCTAGCTTTGTATATCCTAAACTGGGGGTACCTAACATCTCGGGTGTAACATTCAACAACATTCCTGGCATGTCGGCCCCTACTGGGCGCTGGGAACATTATATACGTCTATAACGTTATATATCCTAACCTGAGGGAACCTAACATCTCGGATGTAATGTTTTACAACATACCTGGCGTGCCGGCGCCTAGTTCTCTATGGTAACATCATATACGTCTATAACGTTATATATCCTAACCGAAGGCAACCTAACATCTCGGATGTAATATTTTACAACATTCCTGGCGCGTCGGCCACTATTTCTCGGTGGGAACATTATATACGTCTATAACGTTATATACCCTAGCCTAAGGCAACCCAACTTGTGGAATGTAATATTTTACAACATTCCTGGCGTGTCGTCGCCTACTTCTCGATGGGGACAATATATACATCTATAACGTTGTATATCCTAACCTAAGGCAACCTAACATCTCGGATGTAGTATTTTACAACATTCCTGGCATGTCGGTCCCTACTTCTCGGTGGGGACATTATATACATCTATAACGTTGTATATCCTAACCTAAGGCAACCTAACATCTCGGATGTAATATTTTACAACGTTCCTGGCATGTCGGTCCCTACTTCTCGGTGGGAACATTCTATAAGTCTATAACGTTGTATATCCTAACCGATGGGAACCAAACATCCGGGTGTAATATTTTGCATGCCATTCCTGACGCGTCGGCCCCTATTTCTCGGTGGGAATATTATATACGTCTGTAGCGTTATATATCCTAGCCTAAGGCAACCTAACATGTCGAATGTAATATTTTACATCATTCCTGACGTGTCGGCACGTAGTTCTCGGTGGTAACATCATATACGTCTATAACGTTATACATCCTAGCCTAAGGCAACCTAACATCTCGGATATAATATTTTACAACATTCCTGGCGTGTCGTTACCTGCTTCTCGATGGGGACATTATATACGTCTATATCGCTGTATATCCTACCCTAAGGCAACCTAACATCTGGGATGTAATATTTTACAAGATTCCTGGCACGTCGATCCCCACGTCTCGGTGGGAACATTATATACGTCTATAACGATATATATCCTAACCTAAAGCATCCTAACATCTCGGATGTAATATTTTACAACTTTCCTGGCGGGTCGGCCCCACTTCTCGGTGGGGACATTATATAAGTCTATATCGTAAGATAACCTAATCTAACCCATCTAGACCCTCGCTGGTAATGTTTCACAGAATCCCGTTCGTGTCGCCCCGTACGTCACGGTGCCGCCATTATATATGTCTATAACGTTATATATCCTAACCTAAGGCAACCTAACATCTCAAATGTAGTATTTTACAACATTCCAGGCGGGTCGGCCCCTACTTCTCGGTGGGCACATTCTATACGTCTATATCGTAATATAAACTAAACCTAACCCATTTAGCTCCTCGCGGCTAATGTTTTACAGAATCCAGTGCGTGTCGTCACGTACGTCTCGGTGGGGACACTGTATGCGTCTATAATGTTATATATCCTAACCTAAGGCAACCTAACATCTCGGATGTAGTATTTTCCAAAATACCTGGCCGATCGGCCCCTACATCTCGGTGAGAACATTATATACGTCTACAACGTAATATAACCTAACCTAACCCATCTAGCCCCTCGCTGGTAATGTTTTACAGAATCCCGTTCGTGTCGTCCCGTACGTCTCGATACGGACATTATATAAGTCTATAACGTTATATTTCCTAACCTAAGGCTATCTAACATCTCGGATGTAGTAATTTCCAAAATTACTGGCGTGTCGGCCCCTACTTCTCGTTGGGTACATTATGTACGTCTACAACGTAATATTACCTAACCTAACCCATCTAGGCCCTCGCTGGTAATGTTTTACAGAATCCAGTTCGTGTCGTCCCGTACATTTCAGAGGGGACATTGTATGCGTCTATAACGTTATATATCCTAACCTAAGGCAACCTAACATGTCGAATGTAATATTTTACATCATTCCTGACGTGTCGGCCCGTAGTTCTCGGTAGTAACATTATATAAGTCTATAACGCTATATATCCTAACCTAAAGCAACCTATCAACTCGGATGTCATATTTTACAACATTCCTGACGCGTCGGCCCCTATTTCTCGGTGGGAATATTATATACGTCTATAACGTTATATATTCTAGCCTAAGGCAACCTGACATGTCGAATGTAATATTTTACATCATTCTGGCTTGTCGTCGCCTGCTTCTCGAAGGGGACATTATATACGTCTATAACGTTGTATATCCTAACCTAACGCAACCTAACATCTGGGATGTTTTATTTTACAACATTCCTGACGCGTCGGTCCCTACTTGTCGGTGGGAACATTGTATACGTCTATAACGATATATGTCCTAGCCTAAGGCAACCTAACATATCGGATGTAATATTCTACAACATTCTGGCGTGTCGTCGCCTGCTTCTCGATGGGGACATTAGATACGTCTATAACGTTGTATATCCTAACCTAAGGGAACCTAACATCTCGGATGTAATATTTTACAACATTCTGGCGTCTCTTCGCCTGCTTCTCGATGGGGACATTATATACGTCGATAACGTTGTATATCCTAACCCAAAGCAACCTATCTTCTGGGATGTAATATTTTACAACCTTCCAGGCATGTCGGCCCCACGTCTCGGTGGGAACATTATATAAGTCTATAACGATATATATCCTAACCTAAAGCAACCTAACAACTCGGATGTAATATTTCACAACATTCCTGGCATGTCGGTCCCTACATCTCGGTGGGAACATTCTATACGTCTATAACGTTGTATATCCTAACCCAAAGCAACCTAACTTCTGGGATGTAATATTTTACAACATTCCTGGCATGTCGGTCCCCACGTCTCGGTGGGAATATTATATAAGTCTATAACGATATATATCCTAACCTAAAGCAACCTAACAACTCGGATGTAACAGTTTACCACATTCCTGGCGGTCTCGACATCTCGGTGGGAACATTCTATACGTCTATAACGTTGTATATCCTAACCTAAGGGAAGCTAACATCTGGGATGTAATATTTTACAACATACCTGACGCGTCGGCCCCTATTTCTTGGAGGAAACATTATATACGTCTATCATGTTATATATCCTATCCTAAGGCAACCTAACATATCGGATGTTATATTTTACAACATTCCTGACGCGTCGGCCCCTATTTCTCGGTAGGAATATTATATACGTCTATAACGTTATATATCCTAGCCTAAGGCAACCTAACATCTCGGATGTTATATTTTACAACATTCCTGGCGTGTCGTCGCCTGCTTCTCGATGGGGACATGAGATACGTCTATAACGTTGTATATCCTAACCTAAGGGAACCTAATATCTCGGATGTAATATTTTACAACATTCTGGCGTGTCGTCGCCTGCTTCTCGATGGGGACATTATATACGTCTATAACGTTGTATATCCTAACCCAAAGCAACCTAACTTCTGGGATGTAATATTTTACAACATTCCTGGCACGTCGATCCCCACGTCTCGGTGGGAACATTATATACGTCTATGACGATATATATCCTAACCTAAAGCATCCTAACATCTCGGATGTAATATTTTACAACTTTCCTGGCGGGTCGGCCCCACTTCTCGGTGGGGACATTATATAAGTCTATATCGTAAAATAACCTAATCTAACCCATCTAGACCCTCGCTGGTAATGTTTCACAGAATCCCGTTCGTGTCGCCCCGTACGTCACGGTGCCGCCATTATATATGTCTATAACGTTATATATCCTAACCTAAGGCAACCTAACATCTCAAATGTAGTATTTTACAACATTCCAGGCGGGTCGGCCCCTACTTCTCGGTGGGCACATTATATACGTCTATATCGTAATATAAACTAAACCTAACCCATTTAGCTCCTCGCGGCTAATGTTTTACAGAATCCAGTTCGTGTCGTCACGTAAGTCTCGGTGGGGTCATTGTATGCGTCTATAACGTTATATATCCTAACCTAAGGCAACCTAACATCTCGGATGTAGTATTTTACAACATTCCAGGCGGGTCGGCACCTACTTCTCGGTGGGAACATTATATAAGTATATATCGTAATATAACCTAACCTACCCCATCTAGCCCCTCGCTGGTAATGTTTTACAGAATCCAGTTCGTGTCGTCCCGTACATTTCAGAGGGGACATTGTATGCGTCTATAACGTTATATATCCTAACCTAAGGCAACCTAACATGTCGAATGTAATATTTTACATCATTCCTGACGTGTCGGCCCGTAGTTCTCGGTGGTAACATTATATAAGTCTATAACGATATATATCCTAACCTAAAGCAACCTATCAACTCGGATGTCATATTTTACAACATTCCTGACGCGTCGGCCCCTATTTCTCGGCGGGAATATTATATACGTCTATAACGTTATATATTCTAGCCTAAGGCAACCTGACATGTCGAATGTAATATTTTACATCATTCTGGCTTGTCGTCGCCTGCTTCTCGATGGGGACATTAGATACGTCTATAACGTTGTATATCCTAACCTAAGGGAACCTAACATCTCGGATGTAATATTTTACAACATTCTGGCGTCTCGTAGCCTGCTTCTCGATGGGGACATTATATACGTCGATAACGTTGTATATCCTAACCTAAGGGAACCTAACGTCTCGGGTGTAATATCTTACAACATTCCTGGCGTGTCGTCGCCTACTTCTCGATGGGGACATTATATACATCTATAACGTTATATATCCTAACCTAAGGCAACCTAACATCTCGGATGTAATATTTTACAACATTCTGGCGTGTCGTCGCCTGCTTCTTGATGGGGACATTATATACGTCTATAACCTTGTATATACTAACCTAACGCAACCTAACATCTGGGATGTAATATTTTCAATATTCCTGGCATGTCGGTCCCTACGTCTCGGTGGGAACGTTATATACGTCTATAACGATATATATCCTAACCTAAGGGAACCTTACATCTCGGATGTAATATTTTACAACATTCCTGGCATGTCGGTCCCTACTTCTCGGTGGAAACAATGTATACGTCTATAACGACATATATCCTAGCCTAAGGCAACCCAAAATGTAGAATGTAATATTTTACAACATTACTGGCGTGTCGTCGCCTACTTCTCGATGGGGACGTTATATACATCTATAACGTTGTATATCCTCCCCTAAGGCAACCTAACATCTCGGATGTAATATTTTACAACATTCCTGGCATGTCGGGCCCTACTTCTCGGTGGGAACATTGTATACGTCTATAACGATATAAACCCTAGCCTAACGCAACCTAACATGTCGAATGTAATATTTTACAACATTCCTGTCGTGTCGTCGCCTGCTTCTCGATGGGGACATTCTATACGTCTATAACGCTGTATGTCCTAACCTAAGGGAACCTAACATCTCGGGTGTAATATTTTAGAACATTCCTGACGCGTCAGTCCCTATTTCTCGGTGGGAACATTATATACGTCTATAACGTTATATATCCTAGCCTAAGGCAACCTAACTTGTAGAATGTAATATTTTACAACATTCCTGGCGTGTCGTCGCCTACTTCTGGATGGGGACATTATATACATCTATAACGTTATATATCCTAACCTAAGGGAACCTAACATCTCGGGTGTAATATTTTACAACATTCCTGGCGTGTCGTCGCCTACTTCTCGGTGGGAACATTGTATACGTCTATAACTATATATATCCTAGCCTAAGGCAACCTAACATGTCGAATGTAATATTTTACAACATTCCTGTCGTGTCGTCTCCTGCATCTCGATGGGGACATTATATACGTCTATAACGTTGAATATCCTAACCTAAAGCAACCTAACATCTGGGATGTAATATTTTACAACATTGCTGGCATGTCGGTCCCTACTTCTCGGTGGAAACAATGTATACGTCTATAACGACATATATCCTATCCTAAGGCAACCCAACATGTAGAATGTAATATTTTACAACATTCCTGGCGTGTCGTCGCCTACTTCTGGATGGGGACATTATATACATCTATAACGTTATATATCCTAACCTAAGGGAACCTAACATCTCGGGTGTAATATTTTACAACATTCCTGGCGTGTCGTCGCCTACTTCTCGGTGGGAACATTGTATACGTCTATAACTATATATATCCTAGCCTAAGGCAACCTAACATGTCGAATGTAATATTTTACAACACTCTGGCGTGTCGTCGCCTGCTTCTTGATGGGGACATTATATACGTCTATAACCTTGTATATACTAACCTAACGCAACCTAACATCTGGGATGTAATATTTTCAACATTCCTGGCATGTCGGTCCCTACGTCTCGGTGGGAACGTTATATACGTCTATAACGATATATATCCTAACCTAAGGGAACCTTACATCTCGGATGTAATATTTTACAACATTCCTGGCATGTCGGTCCCTACTTCTCGGTGGGAACATTGTATACGTCTATAACTATATATATCCTAGCCTAAGGCAACCTAACATGTCGAATGTAATATTTTACAACATTCCTGTCGTGTCGTCTCCTGCATCTCGATGGGGACATTATATACGTCTATAACGTTGAATATCCTAACCTAAAGCAACCTAACATCTGGGATGTAATATTTTACAACATTGCTGGCATGTCGGTCCCTACTTCTCGGTGGAAACAATGTATACGTCTATAACGACATATATCCTATCCTAAGGCAACCCAACATGTAGAATGTAATATTTTACAACATTCCTGGCGTGTCGTCGCCTACTTCTGGATGGGGACATTATATACATCTATAACGTTATATATCCTAACCTAAGGGAACCTAACATCTCGGGTGTAATATTTTACAACATTCCTGGCGTGTCGTCGCCTACTTCTCGGTGGGAACATTGTATACGTCTATAACTATATATATCCTAGCCTAAGGCAACCTAACATGTCGAATGTAATATTTTACAACATTCCTGTCGTGTCGTCGCCTGCTTCTCAATGGGGATATTATATAAGTCTATAACGTTGTATATTCTAACCTAACGCAACCTAACATCTGGGATGTAATATTTTACAACATTCCTGGCGTGTCGTCGCCTACTTCTGGATGGGGACATTATATACATCTATAACGTCATATATCCTAACCTAAGGGAACCTAACATCTCGGGTGTAATATTTTACAACATTCCTGGCGTGTCGTCTCCTACTTCTCGATGGGGACATTATATACATCTATAACGTTGTATATTCTAACCTAACGCTACCTAACATCTGGGATTTAATATTTTAGAACATTCCTGGCATGTAGGTCCCTACTTCTCGGTGGGAACATTGTATACGTCTATAACGATATATATCCTAGCCTAACGCAACCTAACATGTCGAATGTAATATTTTACAACATTCCTGTCGTGTCGTCGCCTGCATCTTGATGGGGACATTCTATACGCCTATAACGCTGTATGTCCTAACCTAAGGGAACCTAACATCTCGGGTGTAATATTTTAGAACATTCCTGACGCGTCAGTCCCTATTTCTCGGTGGGAACATTATATACGTCTATAACGTTATATATCCTAGCCTAAGGCAACCTAACTTGTAGAATGTAATATTTTACAACATTCCTGGCGTGTCGTCGCCTACTTCTGGATGGGGACATTATATACATCTATAACGTTATATATCCTAACCTAAGGGAACCTAACATCTCGGGTGTAATATTTTACAACATTCCTGACGCGTCGGCCCCTATTTCTCGGTGGGAATATTATATACGTCTATAACGTTATATATCCTAGCCTAAGGCAACCTGACATGTCGAATGTAATATTTTACATCATTCTGGCTTGTCGTCGCCTGCTTCTCGAAGGGGACATTATATACGTCTATAACGTTGTATATCCTAACCTAACGCAACCTAACATCTGGGATGTTTTATTTTACAACATTCCTGACGCATCGGTCCCTACTTGTCGGTGGGAACATTGTATACGTCTATAACGATATATGTCCTAGCCTAAGGCAACCTAACATATCGGATGTAATATTCTACAACATTCTGGCGTGTCGTCGCCTGCTTCTCGATGGGGACATTAGATACGTCTATAACGTTGTATATCCTAACCTAAGGGAACCTAACATCTCGGATGTAATATTTTACAACATTCTGGCGTCTCGTCGCCTGCTTCTCGATGGGGACATTATATACGTCGATAACGTTGTATATGCTAACCCAAAGCAACCTATCTTCTGGGATGTAATATTTTACAACCTTCCAGGCATGTCGGCCCCACGTCTCGGTGGGAACATTATATAAGTCTATAACGATATATATCCTAACCTAAAGCAACCTAACAACTCGGATGTAATATTTTACAACATTCCTGGCATGTCGGTCCCTACATCTCGGTGGGAACATTCTATACGTCTATAACGTTGTATATCCTAACCCAAAGCAACCTAACTTCTGGGATGTAATATTTTACAACATTCCTGGCATGTCGGTCCCCACGTCTCGGTGGGAATATTATATAAGTCTATAACGATATATATCCTAACCTAAAGCAACCTAACAACTCGGATGTAATAGTTTACCACATTCCTGGCGGTCTCTACATCTCGGTGGGAACATTCTATACGTCTATAACGTTGTATATCCTAACCTAAGGGAAGCGAACATCTCGGATGTAATATTTTACAACATACCTGACGCGTCGGCCCCTATTTCTCGGAGGAAACATTATATACGTCTATCATGTTATATATCCTATCCTAAGGCAACCTAACATATCGGATGTAATATTTTACAACATTCTGGCGTGCCGTCGCCTGCTTCTCGATGGGGACATTAGATACGTCTATAACGTTGTTTATCCTAACCTAAGGAAACCTAACATCTCGGACGTAATATTTGACAACATTCTGGCGTGTCGTCGCCTTCTTCTCGATGGGGACATTATATACGTCTATAACGTTGTATATCCTAACCCAAAGCAACCTAACTTCCGGGATATAATGTGTTACAACATTCCTGGCATGTCGGTCCCCACATCTCGGTGGGAACATTATATAAGTCTATAACGATATATATCCTAACCTAAAACAACCTAACAACTCGGATGTAATAGTTTACAACATTCCTGGCATGTCGGTTCCTACATCTCGGTGGGAACATTCTATACGTCTATAACGTTGTATATACTAACCTATGGGAACCTAACATTTCGGGTGTAATATTTTACAACATTCCTGACGCGTCGGCCCCTATTTCTCGGTGGGAATATTATATACGTCTATAACGTTACATATCCCATTCTAAGGCAACCTAACATGTCGAATGTAATATTTTAGAACATTCTGGCCTGTCGTCGCTTGCTTCTCGAAGGGGACATTATATACGTCTATAACGTTGTATATCCTAACCTAAGGGAACCTAACATCTCGGGTGTAATATTTTACAACATTCCTGACGCGTCGGCCCCTATTTCTCGGTAGGAATATTATATACGTCTATAACGTTATATATCCTAGCCTAAGGCAACCTAACATCTCGGATGTTATATTTTACAACATTCCTGGCGTGTCGTCGCCTGCTTCTCGATGGGGACATGAGATACGTCTATAACGTTGTATATCCTAACCTAAGGGAACCTAACATCTCGGATGTAATATTTTACAACATTCTGGCGTGTCGTCGCCTGCTTCTCGATGGGGACATTATATACGTCTATAACGTTGTATATCCTAACCCAAAGCAACCTAACTTCTGGGATGTAATATTTTACAACATTCGTGGCATGTCGGTCCCGACGTCTCGGTGGGAACATTATATAAGTCTATAACGATATATATCCTAACCTAAAACAACCTAACAACTCGGATTTAATAGTTTACAACATTCCTGACGCGTCGGCCCCTATTTCTCGGTGGGAATATTATATACGTCTATAACGTTACATATCCTAGCCTAAGGCAACCTAACATGTCGAATGTAATATTTTAGAACATTCTGGCCTGTCGTCGCTTGCTTCTCGAAGGGGACATTATATACGTCTATAACGTTGTATATCCTAACCTAAGGGAACCTAACATCTCGGGTGTAATATTTTACAACATTCCTGACGCGTCGGCCCCTATTTCTCGGTAGGAATATTATATACGTCTATAACGTTGTATATCCTAACCTAAGGCAACCTAACATCTCGGATGTAATATTTTACAACATTCCTGGCATGTAGGTCCCTACTTCGTGGTGGGAACATTCTATACGTCTATAACGATATATATCCTAACCTAAGGCAACCTAACATCTCGGATGTAATATTTTACAACATTCCTGGCGCTTCGGCTTTTACTTTTCGGTGGGAACATTATATACGTCTATAACGTTACATATCCTAACGTATGGCAACATAACATCTCGGATGTTATATATTACAACATTCCTGGCGTGTCGTCGCCTGCTTCTCGATGGGGACTTTATGTACGTCTATAACGTTGAATATCCTAACCTAAAGCAACCTAACATCTGGGATGTAATATTTTACAAGATCCCTGGCATGTCGGTCCCCACGTCTCGGTGGGAACATTATATACGTCTATAACGATATATATCATAACCTAAAGCAACCTAACATCTCGGATGTAATATTTTACAACATTCCTGGCATGTCGGTCCCTACTTCTCGGTGGAAACAATGTATACGTCTATAACGATATATATCCTAGCCTAAGGCAACCTAACATGTCGAATGTAATATTTTGCAACATTCCTGTCGTGTCGTCGCCTGCTTCTCGATGGGGACATTATATACCTCTATAACGTTGTATATTCTAACCTAACGCAACCTAACATCTGGGATGTAATATTTTACAACATTCCTCGCGTGTCGTCGCCTACTTCTGGATGGGGACATTATATACATCTATAACGTCATATATCCTAACCTAAGGGAACCTAACGTCTCGGGTGTAATATCTTACAACATTCCTGGCGTGTCGTCGTCTACTTCTGGATGGGGACATTATATACATCTATAACGTTATATATCCTAACCTAAGGCAACCTAACATCTCGGATGTAATATTTTACAACATTCTGGCGTGTCGTCGCCTGCTTCTTGATGGGGACATTATATACGTCTATAACCTTGTATATACTAACCTAACGCAACCTAACATCTGGGATGTAATATTTTCAACATTCCTGGCATGTCGGTCCCTACGTCTCGGTGGGAACGTTATATACGTCTATAACGATATATATCCTACCCTAAGGGAACCTTACATCTCGGATGTAATATTTTACAACATTCCTGGCATGTCGGTCCCTACTTCTCGGTGGAAACAATGTATACGTCTATAACGACATATATCCTAGCCTAAGGCAACCCAAAATGTAGAATGTAATATTTTACAACATTCCTGGCGTGTCGTCACCTACTTCTCGATGGGGACGTTATATACATCTATAACGTTGTATATCCTCCCCTAAGGCAACCTAACATCTCGGATGTAATATTTTACAACATTCCTGGCATGTCGGGCCCTACTTCTCGGTGGGAACATTGTATACGTCTATAACGATATAAACCCTAGCCTAACGCAACCTAACATGTCGAATGTAATATTTTACAACATTCCTGTCGTGTCGTCGCCTGCTTCTCGATGGGGACTTTATGTACGTCTATAACGTTGAATATCCTAACCTAAAGCAACCTAACATCTGGGATGTAATATTTTACAAGATCCCTGGCATGTCGGTCCCCACGTCTCGGTGGGAACATTATATACGACTATAACGATATATATCATAACCTAAAGCAACCTAACATCTCGGACGTAATATTTTACAACATTCCTGGCATGTCGGTCCCTACTTCTCGGTGGAAACAATGTATACGTCTATAACGATATATATCCTAGCCTAAGGCAACCTAACATGTCGAATGTAATATTTTGCAACATTCCTGTCGTGTCGTCGCCTGCTTCTCGATGGGGACATTATATACCTCTATAACGTTGTATATTCTAACCTAACGCAACCTAACATCTGGGATGTAATATTTTACAACATTCCTGGCGTGTCGTCGCCTACTTCTGGATGGGGACATTATATACATCTATAACGTCATATATCCTAACCTAAGGGAACCTAACGTCTCGGGTGTAATATCTTACAACATTCCTGGCGTGTCGTCGCCTACTTCTCGATGGGGACATTATACACATCTATAACGTTATATATCCTAACCTAAGGCAACCTAACATCTCGGATGTAATATTTTACAACATTCCTGGCGTGTCGTCGCCTACTTCTCGATGGGGACATTATATACATCTATAACTTTGTATATCCTAACCTAAGGCAACCTAACATCTGGGATGTAATATTTTACAACATTTCTGGCATGTCGGTCCCTACGTCTCGGTGGGAACGTTATATACGTCTATAACGATATATATCCTAACCTAAGGGAACCTTACATCTCGGATGTAATATTTTACAACATTCCTGGCATGTCGGTCCCTACTTCTCGGTGGAAACAATGTATACGTCTATAACGACATATATCCTATCCTAAGGCAACCCAACATGTAGAATGTAATATTTTACAACATTCCTGGCGTGTCGTCGCCTACTTCTGGATGGGGACATTATATACATCTATAACGTTATATATCCTAACCTAAGGGAACCTAACATCTCGGGTGTAATATTTTACAACATTCCTGGCGTGTCGTCGCCTACTTCTCGGTGGGAACATTGTATACGTCTATAACTATATATATCCTAGCCTAAGGCAACCTAACATGTCGAATGTAATATTTTACAACATTCCTGTCGTGTCGTCGCCTGCTTCTCAATGGGGATATTATATAAGTCTATAACGTTGTATATTCTAACCTAACGCAACCTAACATCTGGGATGTAATATTTTACAACATTCCTGGCGTGTCGTCGCCTACTTCTGGATGGGGACATTATATACATCTATAACGTCATATATCCTAACCTAAGGGAACCTAACATCTCGGGTGTAATATTTTACAACATTCCTGGCGTGTCGTCTCCTACTTCTCGATGGGGACATTATATACATCTATAACGTTGTATATTCTAACCTAACGCTACGTAACATCTGGGATTTAATATTTTAGAACATTCCTGGCATGTAGGTCCCTACTTCTCGGTGGGAATATTGTATACGTCTATAACGATATATATCCTAGCCTAACGCAACCTAACATGTCGAATGTAATATTTTACAACATTCCTGTCGTGTCGTCGCCTGCTTCTTGATGGGGACATTCTATACGCCTATAACGCTGTATGTCCTAACCTAAGGGAACCTAACATCTCGGGTGTAATATTTTAGAACATTCCTGACGCGTCAGTCCCTATTTCTCGGTGGGAACATTATATACGTCTATAACGTTATATATCCTAGCCTAAGGCAACCTAACTTGTAGAATGTAATATTTTACAACATTCCTGGCGTGTCGTCGCCTACTTCTGGATGGGGACATTATATACATCTATAACGTTATATATCCTAACCTAAGGGAACCTAACATCTCGGGTGTAATATTTTACAACATTCCTGGCGTGTCGTCGCCTACTTCTCGGTGGGAACATTGTATACGTCTATAACTATATATATCCTAGCCTAAGGCAACCTAACATGTCGAATGTAATATTTTACAACATTCCTGTCGTGCCGTCTCCTGCATCTCGATGGGGACATTATATACGTCTATAACGTTGAATATCCTAACCTAAAGCAACCTAACATCTGGGATGTAATATTTTACAACATTCCTGGCGTGTCGTCGCCTACTTCTAGATGGGGACATTATATACATCTATAACGTCATATATCCTAACCTAAGGGAACCTAACATCTCGGGTGTAATATTTTACAACATTCCTGGCGTGTCGTCGCCTACTTCTCGATGGGGACATTATATACATCTATAACGTTGTATATTCTAACCTAACGCAACCTAACATCTCGGATGTTATATTTTACAACATTCCTGGCGTGTCGTCGCCTGCTTCTCGATGGGGACATGAGATACGTCTATAACGTTGTACATCCTAACCTAAGGGAACCTAACATCTCGGATGTAATATTTTACAACATTCTGGCGTGTCGTCGCCTGCTTCTCGATGGGGACATTATATACGTCTATAACGTTGTATATCCTAACCCAAAGCATCCTAACTTCTGGGATGTAATATTTTACAACATTCGTGGCATGTCGGTCCCTACGTCTCGGTGGGAACATTATATAAGTCTATAACGATATATATCCTAACCTAAAACAACCTAACAACTCGGATTTAATAGTTTACAACATTCCTGGCATGTCGGTCCCTACTTCTCGGTGGAAACAATGTATACGTCTATAACGACATATATCCTATCCTAAGGCAACCCAACATGTAGAATGTAATATTTTACAACATTCCTGGCGTGTCGTCGCCTACTTCTCGATGGGGACATTATATACATCTATAACGTTATATATCCTAACCTAAGGGAACCTAACATCTCGGGTGTAATATTTTACAACATTCCTGGCGTGTCGTCGCCTACTTCTCGGTGGGAACTTTGTATACGTCTATAACTATATATATCCTAGCCTAAGGCAACCTAACATGTCGAATGTAATATTTTACAACATTCCTGTCGTGTCGTCGCCTGCTTCTCAATGGGGATATTATATAAGTCTATAACGTTGTATATTCTAACCTAACGCAACCTAACATCTGGGATGTAATATTTTACAACATTCCTGGCGTGTCGTCGCCTACTTCTGGATGGGGACATTATATACATCTATAACGTCATATATCCTAACCTAAGGGAACCTAACGTCTCGGGTGTAATATCTTACAACATTCCTGGCGTGTCGTCGCCTACTTCTCGATGGGGACATTATATACATCTATAACGTTATATATCCTAACCTAAGGCAACCTAACATCTCGGATGTAATATTTTACAACAATCTGGCGTGTCGTCGCCTGCTTCTTGATGGGGACATTATATACGTCTATAACCTTGTATATACTAACCTAACGCAACCTAACATCTGGGATGTAATATTTTCAACATTCCTGGCATGTCGGTCCCTACGTCTCGGTGGGAACGTTATATACGTCTATAACGATATATATCCTAACCTAAGGGAACCTTACATCTCGGATGTAATATTTTACAACATTCCTGGCATGTCGGTCCCTACTTCTCGGTGGAAACAATGTATACGTCTATAACGACATATATCCTAGCCTAAGGCAACCCAAAATGTAGAATGTAATATTTTACAACATTGCTGGCGTGTCGTCGCCTACTTCTCGATGGGGACGTTATATACATCTATAACGTTGTATATCCTCCCCTAAGGCAACCTAACATCTCGGATGTAATATTTTACAACATTCCTGGCATGTCGGGCCCTACTTCTCGGTGGGAACATTGTATACGTCTATAACGATATAAACCCTAGCCTAACGCAACCTAACATGTCGAATGTAATATTTTACAACATTCCTGTCGTGTCGTCGCCTGCTTCTCGATGGGGACATTCTATACGTCTATAACGCTGTATGTCCTAACCTAAGGGAACCTAACATCTCGGGTGTAATATTTTAGAACATTCCTGACGCGTCAGTCCCTATTTCTCGGTGGGAACATTATATACGTCTATAACGTTATATATCCTAGCCTAAGGCAACCTAACTTGTAGAATGTAATATTTTACAACATTCCTGGCGTGTCGTCGCCTACTTCTGGATGGGGACATTATATACATCTATAACGTTATATATCCTAACCTAAGGGAATCTAACATCTCGGGTGTAATATTTTACAACATTCCTGGCGTGTCGTCGCCTACTTCTCGGTGGGAACATTGTATACGTCTATAACTATATATATCCTAGCCTAAGGCAACCTAACATCTCGGGTGTAATATTTTACAACATTCCTGGCGTGTCGTCTCCTACTTCTCGATGGGGACATTATATACATCTATAACGTTGTATATTCTAACCTAACGCTACCTAACATCTGGGATTTAATATTTTAGAACATTCCTGGCATGTAGGTCCCTACTTCTCGGTGGGAACATTGTATACGTCTATAACGATATATATCCTAGCCTAACGCAACCTAACATGTCGAATGTAATATTTTACAACATTCCTGTCGTGTCGTCGCCTGCTTCTTGATGGGGACATTCTATACGCCTATAACGCTGTATGTCCTAACCTAAGGGAACCTAACATCTCGGGTGTAATATTTTAGAACATTCCTGACGCGTCAGTCCCTATTTCTCGGTGGGAACATTATATACGTCTATAACGTTATATATCCTAGCCTAAGGCAACCTAACTTGTAGAATGTAATATTTTACAACATTCCTGGCGTGTCGTCGCCTACTTCTGGATGGGGACATTATATACATCTATAACGTTATATATCCTAACCTAAGGGAACCTAACATCTCGGGTGTAATATTTTACAACATTCTGGCGTGTCGTCGCCTGCTTCTTGATGGGGACATTATATACGTCTATAACCTTGTATATACTAACCTAACGCAACCTAACATCTGGGATGTAATATTTTCAACATTCCTGGCATGTCGGTCCCTACGTCTCGGTGGGAACGTTATATACGTCTATAACGATATATATCCTAACCTAAGGGAACCTTACATCTCGGATGTAATATTTTACAACATTCCTGGCATGTCGGTCCCTACTTCTCGGTGGAAACAATGTATACGTCTATAACGACATATATCCTAGCCTAAGGCAACCCAAAATGTAGAATGTAATATTTTACAACATTCCTGGCGTGTCGTCGCCTACTTCTGGATGGGGACATTATATACATCTATAACGTTATATATCCTAACCTAAGGGAACCTAACATCTCGGGTGTAATATTTTACAACATTCCTGGCGTGTCGTCGCCTACTTCTCGGTGGGAACATTGTATACATCTATAACTATATATATCCTAGCCTAAGGCAACCTAACATGTCGAATGTAATATTTTACAACATTCCTGTCGTGTCGTCTCCTGCATCTCGGTGGGGACATTATATACGTCTATAACGTTGAATATCCTAACCTAAAGCAACCTAACATCTGGGATGTAATATTTTACAACATTCCTGGCATGTCGGTCCCTACTTCTCGGGGGGAACATTGTATACGTCTATAACGATATATATCCTAGCCTAACGCAACCTAACATGTCGAATGTAATATTTTACAACATTCCTGTCGTGTCGTCGCCTGCTTCTTGATGGGGACATTCTATACGCCTATAACGCTGTATGTCCTAACCCAAGGGAACCTAACATCTCGGGTGTAATATTTTACAACTTTCCGGACGTGTCGTCGCCTACTTCTCGATGGGGACATTATATACATCTATAACGTTGTATATTCTAACCTAACGCAACCTAACATCTGGGATTTAATATTTTAGAACATTCCTGGTATGTAGGTCCCTACTTCTCGGTGGGAACATTCTATACGTCTATAACGTTGTATATCCTAACCTAAGGGAACCTAACATCTCGGGTGTAATATTTTACAACATTGCTGATGCGTCGGCCCCTATTTCTCGGTGGGAACATTCTATACGTCTATAACGTTGTATATCCTAACCTAGGGGAACCTCACATCTTGGGTGTAATATTTAAGAACATTCCTGACGCGTCGGTCCCTATTTCTCGGTGGGAACATTATATACGTCTATAACGTTATATATCCTAGCCTACGGCAACCTAACTTTTCGAATGTAATATTTTACAACATTCCTGGCGTGTCGTCGCCTACTTCTCGATGGGGACATTATATACATCTATAACGTTGTATATCCTAACCTAAGGCAACCTAACATCTGGGATGTAATATTTTACAACATTTCTGGCATGTCGGTCCCTACGTCTCGGTGGGAACGTTATATACGTCTGTAACGATATATATCCTAACCTAAGGGAACCTTACATCTCGGATGTAATATTTTACAACATTCCTGGCATGTCGGTCCCTACTTCTCGGTGGAAACAATGTATACGTCTATAACGACATATATCCTATCCTAAGGCAACCCAACATGTAGAATGTAATATTTTACAACATTCCTGGCGTGTCGTCGCCTACTTCTGGATGGGGACATTATATACATCTATAACGTTATATATCCTAACCTAAGGGAACCTAACATCTCGGGTGTAATATTTTACAACATTCCTGGCGTGTCGTCGCCTACTTCTCGGTGGGAACATTGTATACGTCTATAACTATATATATCCTAGCCTAAGGCAGCCTAACATGTCGAATGTAATATTTTACAACATTCCTGTCGTGTCGTCGCCTGCTTCTCAATGGGGATATTATATAAGTCTATAACGTTGTATATTCTAACCTAACGCAACCTAACATCTGGGATGTAATATTTTACAACATTCCTGGCGTGTCGTCGCCTACTTCTTGATGGGGACATTCTATACGCCTATAACGCTGTATGTCCTAACCCAAGGGAACCTAACATCTCGGGTGTAATATTTTACAACTTTCCGGACGTGTCGTCGCCTACTTCTCGATGGGGACATTATATACATCTATAACGTTGTATATTCTAACCTAACGCAACCTAACATCTGGGATGTAATATTTTACAACATTCCTGGCGTGTCGTCGCCTACTTCTGGATGGGGACATTATATACATCTATAACGTCATATATCCTAACATAAGGGAACCTAACATCTCGGGTGTAATATTTTACAACATTCCTGGCGTGTCGTCGCCTACTTCTCGATGGGGACATTATATACATCTATAACGTTGTATATTCTAACCTAACGCAACCTAACATCTGGGATATAATATTTTAGAACATTCCTGGCATGTAGGTCCCTACTTCTCGGTGGGAACATTCTATACGTCTATAACGTTGTATATCCTAACCTAAGGGAACCTAATATCTCGGGTGTAATATTTTACAACATTGCTGACGCGTCGGCCCCTATTTCTCGGTGGGAACATTCTATACGTCTATTACGTTGTATATCCTAACCTAAGGGAACCTAACATCTCGGGTGTAATATTTTAGAACATTCCTGACGCGTCGGTCCCTATTTCTTGGTGGGAACATTATATACGTCTATAACATTATATATCCTAGCCTACGGCAACCTAACTTGTCGAATGTAATATTTTACAACATTCCTGGCGTGTCGTCGCCTACTTATCGATGGGGACATTATATACCTCTATAACGTTGTATATTCTAACCTAACGCAACCTAACATCTGGGATGTAATATTTTACAACATTCCTGGCGTGTCGTCGCCTACTTCTGGATGGGGACATTATATACATCTATAACGTCATATATCCTAACCTAAGGGAACCTAACATCTCGGGTGTAATATTTTACAACATTCCTGGCGTGTCGTCGCCTACTTCTCGGTGGGAACATTGTATACGTCTATAACTATATATATCCTAGCCTAAGGCAGCCTAACATGTCGAATGTAGTATTTTACAACATTCCTGTCGTGTCGTCGCCTGCTTCTCAATGGGGATATTATATAAGTCTATAACGTTGTATATTCTAACCTAACGCAACCTAACATCTGGGATGTAATATTTTACAACATTCCTGGCGTGTCGTCGCCTACTTCTGGATGGGGACATTATATACATCTATAACGTCATATATCCTAACCTAAGGGAACCTAACATCTCGGGTGTAATATTTTACAACATTCCTGGCGTGTCGTCTCCTACTTCTCGATGGGGACATTATATACATCTATAACGTTGTATATTCTAACCTAACGCTACCTAACATCTGGGATTTAATATTTTAGAACATTCCTGGCATGTAGGTCCCTACTTCTCGGTGGGAATATTGTATACGTCTATAACGATATATATCCTAGCCTAACGCAACCTAACATGTCGAATGTAATATTTTACAACATTCCTGTCGTGTCGTCGCCTGCTTCTTGATGGGGACATTCTATACGCCTGTAACGCTGTATGTCCTAACCTAAGGGAACCTAACATCTAGGGTGTAATATTTTAGAACATTCCTGACGCGTCAGTCCCTATTTCTCGGTGGGAACATTATATACGTCTATAACGTTATATATCCTAGCCTAAGGCAACCTAACTTGTAGAATGTAATATTTTACAACATTCCTGGCGTGTCGTCGCCTACTTCTGGATGGGGACATTATATACATCTATAACGTTATATATCCTAACCTAAGGGAACCTAACATCTCGGGTGTAATATTTTACAACATTCCTGGCGTGTCGTCGCCTACTTCTCGGTGGGAACATTGTATACGTCTATAACGACATATATCCTATCCTAAGGCAACCCAACATGTAGAATGTAATATTTTACAACATTCCTGGCGTGTCGTCGCCTACTTCTAGATGGGGACATTATATACATCTATAACGTTATATATCCTAACCTAAGGGAACCTAACATCTCGGGTGTAATATTTTACAACATTCCTGGCGTGTCGTCGCCTACTTCTCGGTGGGAACATTGTATACGTCTATAACTATATATATCCTAGCCTAAGGCAACCTAACATGTCGAATGTAATATTTTACAACATTCCTGTCGTGTCGTCGCCTGCTTCTCGATGGGGATATTATATACGTCTATAACGTTGTATATTCTAACCTAACGCAACCTAACATCTGGGATGTAATATTTTACAACATTCCTGGCGTGTCGTCGCCTACTTCTAGATGGGGACATTATATACATCTATAACGTCATATATCCTAACCTAAGGGAACCTAACATTTCGGGTGTAATATTTTACAACATTCCTGACGCGTCGGCCCCTATTTCTCGGTGGGAATATTATATACGTCTATAACGTTACATATCCTAGCCTAAGGCAACCTAACATGTCGAATGTAATATTTTAGAACATTCTGGCCTGTCGTCGCTTGCTTCTCGAAGGGGACATTATATACGTCTATAACGTTGTATATCCTAACCTAAGGGAACCTAACATCTCGGGTGTAATATTTTACAACATTCCTGACGCGTCGGCCCCTATTTCTCGGTAGGAATATTATATACGTCTATAACGTTGTATATCCTAACCTAAGGCAACCTAACATCTCGGATGTAATATTTTACAACATTCCTGGCATGTAGGTCCCTACTTCGCGGTGGGAACATTCTATACGTCTATAACGATATATATCCTAACCTAAGGCAACCTAACATCTCGGATGTAATATTTTACAACATTCCTGGCGCTTCGGCTTCTACTTTTCGGTGGGAACATTATATACGTCTATAACGTTACATATCCTAACGTATGGCAACATAACATCTCGGATGTTATATATTACAACATTCCTGGCGTGTCGTCGCCTGCTTCTCGATGGGGACTTTATGTACGTCTATAACGTTGAATATCCTAACCTAAAGCAACCTAACATCTGGGATGTAATATTTTACAAGATCCCTGGCATGTCGGTCCCCACGTCTCGGTGGGAACATTATATACGTCTATAACGATATATATCATAACCTAAAGCAACCTAACATCTCGGATGTAATATTTTACAACATTCCTGGCATGTCGGTCCCTACTTCTCGGTGGAAACAATGTATACGTCTATAACGATATATATCCTAGCCTAAGGCAACCTAACATGTCGAATGTAATATTTTGCAACATTCCTGTCGTGTCGTCGCCTGCTTCTCGATGGGGACATTATATACCTCTATAACGTTGTATATTCTAACCTAACGCAACCTAGCATCTGGGATGTAATATTTTACAACATTCCTGGCGTGTCGTCGCCTACTTCTGGATGGGGACATTATATACATCTATAACGTCATATATCCTAACCTAAGGGAACCTAACGTCTCGGGTGTAATATCTTACAACATTCCTGGCGTGTCGTCGCCTACTTCTCGATGGGGACATTATATACATCTATAACGTTATATATCCTAACCTAAGGCAACCTAACATCTCGGATGTAATATTTTACAACATTCTGGCGTGTCGTCGCCTGCTTCTTGATGGGGACATTATATACGTCTATAACCTTGTATATACTAACCTAACGCAACCTAACATCTGGGATGTAATATTTTCAACATTCCTGGCATGTCGGTCCCTACGTCTCGGTGGGAACGTTATATACGTCTATAACGATATATATCCTAACCTAAGGGAACCTTACATCTCGGATGTAATATTTTACAACATTCCTGGCATGTCGGTCCCTACTTCTCGGTGGAAACAATGTATACGTCTATAACGACATATATCCTAGCCTAAGGCAACCCAAAATGTAGAATGTAATATTTTACAACATTCCTGGCGTGTCGTCGCCTACTTCTCGATGGGGACGTTATATACATCTATAACGTTGTATATCCTCCCCTAAGGCAACCTAACATCTCGGATGTAATATTTTACAACATTCCTGGCATGTCGGGCCCTACTTCTCGGTGGGAACATTGTATACGTCTATAACGATATAAACCCTAGCCTAACGCAACCTAACATGTCGAATGTAATATTTTACAACATTCCTGTCGTGTCGTCGCCTGCTTCTCGATGGGGACATTCTATACGTCTATAACGCTGTATGTCCTAACCTAAGGGAACCTAACATCTCGGGTGTAATATTTTAGAACATTCCTGACGCGTCAGTCCCTATTTCTCGGTGGGAACATTATATACGTCTATAACGTTATATATCCTAGCCTAAGGCAACCTAACTTGTAGAATGTAATATTTTACAACATTCCTGGCGTGTCGTCGCCTACTTCTGGATGGGGACATTATATACATCTATAACGTTATATATCCTAACCTAAGGGAACCTAACATCTCGGGTGTAATATTTTACAACATTCCTGGCGTGTCGTCGCCTACTTCTCGGTGGGAACATTGTATACATCTATAACTATATATATCCTAGCCTAAGGCAACCTAACATGTCGAATGTAATATTTTACAACATTCCTGTCGTGTCGTCTCCTGCATCTCGATGGGGACATTATATACGTCTATAACGTTGAATATCCTAACCTAAAGCAACCTAACATCTGGGATGTAATATTTTACAACATTCCTGGCATGTCGGTCCCTACTTCTCGGGGGGAACATTGTATACGTCTATAACGATATATATCCTAGCCTAACGCAACCTAACATGTCGAATGTAATATTTTACAACATTCCTGTCGTGTCGTCGCCTGCTTCTTGATGGGGACATTATATACATCTATAACGTTGTATATTCTAACCTAACGCAACCTAACATCTGGGATTTAATATTTTAGAACATTCCTGGCATGTAGGTCCCTACTTCTCGGTGGGAACATTCTATACGTCTATAACGTTGTATATCCTAACCTAAGGGAACCTAACATCTCGGGTGTAATATTTTACAACATTGCTGATGCGTCGGCCCCTATTTCTCGGTGGGAACATTCTATACGTCTATAACGTTGTATATCCTAACCTAGGGGAACCTCACATCTCGGGTGTAATATTTAAGAACATTCCTGACGCGTCGGTCCCTATTTCTCGGTGGGAACATTATATACGTCTATAACGTTATATATCCTAGCCTACGGCAACCTAACTTTTCGAATGTAATATTTTACAACATTCCTGGCGTGTCGTCGCCTACTTCTCGATGGGGACATTATATACATCTATAACGTTGTATATCCTAACCTAAGGCAACCTAACATCTGGGATGTAATATTTTACAACATTTCTGGCATGTCGGTCCCTACGTCTCGGTGGGAACGTTATATACGTCTGTAACGATATATATCCTAACCTAAGGGAACCTTACATCTCGGATGTAATATTTTACAACATTCCTGGCATGTCGGTCCCTACTTCTCGGTGGAAACAATGTATACGTCTATAACGACATATATCCTATCCTAAGGCAACCCAACATGTAGAATGTAATATTTTACAACATTCCTGGCGTGTCGTCGCCTACTTCTGGATGGGGACATTATATACATCTATAACGTTATATATCCTAACCTAAGGGAACCTAACATCTCGGGTGTAATATTTTACAACATTCCTGGCGTGTCGTCGCCTACTTCTCGGTGGGAACATTGTATACGTCTATAACTATATATATCCTAGCCTAAGGCAGCCTAACATGTCGAATGTAATATTTTACAACATTCCTGTCGTGTCGTCGCCTGCTTCTCAATGGGGATATTATATAAGTCTATAACGTTGTATATTCTAACCTAACGCAACCTAACATCTGGGATGTAATATTTTACAACATTCCTGGCGTGTCGTCGCCTACTTCTTGATGGGGACATTCTATACGCCTATAACGCTGTATGTCCTAACCCAAGGGAACCTAACATCTCGGGTGTAATATTTTACAACTTTCCGGACGTGTCGTCGCCTACTTCTCGATGGGGACATTATATACATCTATAACGTTGTATATTCTAACCTAACGCAACCTAACATCTGGGATTTAATATTTTAGAACATTCCTGGCATGTAGGTCCCTACTTCTCGGTGGGAACATTCTATACGTCTATAACGTTGTATATCCTAACCTAAGGGAACCTAACATCTCGGGTGTAATATTTTACAACATTGCTGATGCGTCGGCCCCTATTTCTCGGTGGGAACATTCTATACGTCTATAACGTTGTATATCCTAACCTAGGGGAACCTCACATCTCGGGTGTAATATTTAAGAACATTCCTGACGCGTCGGTCCCTATTTCTCGGTGGGAACATTATATACGTCTATAACGTTATATATCCTAGCCTACGGCAACCTAACTTTTCGAATGTAATATTTTACAACATTCCTGGCGTGTCGTCGCCTACTTCTCGATGGGGACATTATATACATCTATAACGTTGTATATCCTAACCTAAGGCAACCTAACATCTGGGATGTAATATTTTACAACATTTCTGGCATGTCGGTCCCTACGTCTCGGTGGGAACGTTATATACGTCTGTAACGATATATATCCTAACCTAAGGGAACCTTACATCTCGGATGTAATATTTTACAACATTCCTGGCATGTCGGTCCCTACTTCTCGGTGGAAACAATGTATACGTCTATAACGACATATATCCTATCCTAAGGCAACCCAACATGTAGAATGTAATATTTTACAACATTCCTGGCGTGTCGTCGCCTACTTCTGGATGGGGACATTATATACATCTATAACGTTATATATCCTAACCTAAGGGAACCTAACATCTCGGGTGTAATATTTTACAACATTCCTGGCGTGTCGTCGCCTACTTCTCGGTGGGAACATTGTATACGTCTATAACTATATATATCCTAGCCTAAGGCAGCCTAACATGTCGAATGTAATATTTTACAACATTCCTGTCGTGTCGTCGCCTGCTTCTCAATGGGGATATTATATAAGTCTATAACGTTGTATATTCTAACCTAACGCAACCTAACATCTGGGATGTAATATTTTACAACATTCCTGGCGTGTCGTCGCCTACTTCTGGATGGGGACATTATATACATCTATAACGTCATATATCCTAACCTAAGGGAACCTAACATCTCGGGTGTAATATTTTACAACATTCCTGGCGTGTCGTCTCCTACTTCTCGATGGGGACATTATATACATCTATAACGTTGTATATTCTAACCTAACGCTACCTAACATCTGGGATTTAATATTTTAGAACATTCCTGGCATGTAGGTCCCTACTTCTCGGTGGGAATATTGTATACGTCTATAACGATATATATCCTAGCCTAACGCAACCTAACATGTCGAATGTAATATTTTACAACATTCCTGTCGTGTCGTCGCCTGCTTCTTGATGGGGACATTCTATACGCCTGTAACGCTGTATGTCCTAACCTAAGGGAACCTAACATCTCGGGTGTAATATTTTAGAACATTCCTGACGCGTCAGTCCCTAATTCTCGGTGGGAACATTATATACGTCTATAACGTTATATATCCTAGCCTAAGGCAACCTAACTTGTAGAATGTAATATTTTACAACATTCCTGGCGTGTCGTCGCCTACTTCTGGATGGGGACATTATATACATCTATAACGTTATATATCCTAACCTAAGGGAACCTAACATCTCGGGTGTAATATTTTACAACATTCCTGGCGTGTCGTCGCCTACTTCTCGGTGGGAACATTGTATACGTCTATAACGACATATATCCTATCCTAAGGCAACCCAACATGTAGAATGTAATATTTTACAACATTCCTGGCGTGTCGTCGCCTACTTCTAGATGGGGACATTATATACATCTATAACGTTATATATCCTAACCTAAGGGAACCTAACATCTCGGATGTAATATTTTACAACATTCCTGGCATGTCGGTCCCTACTTCTCGGTGGAAACAATGTATACGTCTATAACGATATATATCCTAGCCTAAGGCAACCTAACATGTCGAATGTAATATTTTGCAACATTCCTGTCGTGTCGTCGCCTGCTTCTCGATGGGGACATTATATACCTCTATAACGTTGTATATTCTAACCTAACGCAACCTAGCATCTGGGATGTAATATTTTACAACATTCCTGGCGTGTCGTCGCCTGCATCTCAATGGGGATATTATATAAGTCTATAACGTTGTATATTCTAACCTAACGCAACCTAACATCTGGGATGTAATATTTTACAACATTCCTGGCGTGTCGTCGCCTGCTTCTCGATGGGGATATTATATACGTCTATAACGTTGTATATTCTAACCTAACGCAACCTAACATCTGGGATGTAATATTTTACAACATTCCTGGCGTGTCGTAGCCTACTTCTGGATGGGGACATTATATACATCTATAACGTCATATATCCTACCCTAAGGGAACCTAACATCTCGGGTGTAATGTTTTACAACATTCCTGGCGTGTCGTCGCCTACTTCTCGATGGGGACATTATATACATCTATAACGTTGTATATTCTAACCTAACGCAACCTAACATCTGGGATTTAATATTTTAGAACATCCCTGGCATGTAGGTCCCTACTTCTCGGTGGAAACATTCTATACGTCTATAACGTTGTATATCCTAACCTAAGGGAACATAACACCTCGGGTGTAATATTTTACAACATTGCTGACGCGTCGGCCCCTATTTCTCGGTGGGAACATTCTATACGTCTATAACGTTGTATATCCTAACCTAAGGGAACCTAACATCTCGGGTGTAATATTCTAGAACATTCCTGACGCGTCGGTCCCTATTTCTCGGTGGGAACATTATATACGTCTATAACGTTATATATCCTAGCCTACGGCAACCTAACTTGTCGAATGTAATATTTTACAACATTCCTGGCGTGTCGTCGCCTACTTCTCAATGGGGACGTTATATACATCTATAACGTTGTATATCCTACGCTAAGGCAACCTAACAAACTCGGATGTAATATTTTACAACATTCCTGGCATGTCGGTCCCTACTTCTCGGTGGAAACAATGTATACGTCTATAACGACATATATCCTATCCTAAGGCAACCCAACATGTAGAATGTAATATTTTACAACATTCCTGGCGTGTCGTCGCCTACTTCTGGATGGGGACTTTATATACATCTATAACGTTATATATCCTAACCTAAGGGAACCTAACATCTCGGGTGTAATATTTTACAACATTCCTGGCGTGTCGTCGCCTACTTCTCGGTGGGAACATTGTATACGTCTATAACTATATATATCCTAGCCTAAGGCAACCTAACATGTCGAATGTAATATTTTACAACATTCCTGTCGTGTCGTCGCCTGCTTCTCGATGGGGATATTATATACGTCTATAATGTTGTATATTCTAACCTAACGCAACCTAACATCTGGGATGTAATATTTTACAACATTCCTGGCGTGTCGTCGCCTACTTCTGGATGGGGACATTATATACATCTATAACGTCATATATCCTAACATAAGGGAACCTAACATCTCGGGTGTAATATTTTACAACATTCCTGGCGTGTCGTCGCCTACTTCTCGATGGGGACATTATATACATCTATAACGTTGTATATTCTAACCTAACGCAACCTAAAATCTGGGATATAATATTTTAGAACATTCCTGGCATGTAGGTCCCTACTTCTCGGTGGGAACATTCTATACGTCTATAACGTTGTATATCCTAACCTAAGGGAACCTAACATCTCGGGTGTAATATTTTACAACATTCCTGGCGCGTCGTTGCCTACTTCTCGATGGGGACATTACATACATCTATAACGTTGTATATCCTAACCTAAGGCAACCTAACATCTCGGATGTAATATTTTACAACATTCCTGGCATGTCGGGCCCTACTTCTGGGTGGGAGCATTGTATACGTCTATAACTATATATATCCTAGCCTAAGGCAACCTAACATGTCGAATGTAATATTTTACAACATTCCTGTCGTGTCGTCTCCTGCATCTCGATGGGGACATTATATACGTCTATAACGTTGAATATCCTAACCTAAAGCAACCTAACATCTGGGATGTAATATTTTACAACATTCCTGGCATGTCGGTCCCTACTTCTCGGTGGAAACAATGTATACGTCTATAACGACATATATCCTAGCCTAAGGCAACCCAACATGTAGAATGCAATATTTTACAACATTCCTGGCGTGTCGTCGCCTACTTCTGGATGGGGACATTATATACATCTATGACGTTATATATCCTAACCTAAGGGAACCAAACATCTCGGGTGTAATATTTTACAACATTCCTGGCGTGTCGTCGCCTACTTCTCGGTGGGAACATTGTATACGTCTATAACTATATATATCCTAGCCTAAGGCAACCTAACATGTCGAATGTAATATTTTACAACATTCCTGTCGTGTCGTCGCCTGCTTCTCGATGGGGATATTATATACGTCTATAACGTTGTATATTCTAACCTAACGCAACCTAACATCTGGGATGTAATATTTTACAACATTCCTGGCGTGTCGTCGCCTACTTCTGGATGGGGACATTATATACATCTATAACGTCATATATCCTAACCTAAGGGAACCTAACATCTCGGTTGTAATATTGTACAACATTCCTGGCGTGTCGTCGCCTACTTCTCGATGGGGACATTATATACATCTATAACGTTGTATATTCTAACCTAACGCAACCTAACATCTGGGATTTAATATTTTAGAAAATTCCTGGCATGTAGGTCCCTACTTCTCGGTGGGAACATTCTATACGTCTATAACGTTGTATATCCTAACCTAAGGCAACCTAACATGTCGGATGTAATATTTTACAACATTCCTGTCGTGTCGTCGCCTGCTTCTCGATGGGGATATTATATACGTCTATAACGTTGTATATTCTAACCTAACGCAACCTAACTTCTGGGATGTAATATTTTACAACATTCCTGGCGTGTCGTCGCCTACTTCTGGATGGGGACATTATATACATCTATAACGTCATATATCCTAACCTAAGGGAACCTAACATCTCGGCTGTAATATTTTACAAGATTCCTGGCGTGTCGTCGCCTACTTCTCGATGGGGACATTATATACATCTATAACGTTGTATATTCTAACCTAACGCAACCTAACATCTGGGATTTAATATTTTAGAACATTCCTGGCATGTAGGTCCCTACTTCTCGGTGGGAACATTCTATACGTCTATAACGTTGTATATCCTAACCTAAGGGAACCTAACATCTCGGGTGTAATATTTTACAACATTGCTGACGCGTCGGCCCCTATTTCTCGGTGGGAACATTCTATACGTCTATAACGTTGTATATCCTAACCTAAGGGAACCTAACATCTCGGGTGTAATATTTTAGAACATTCCTGACGCGTCGGTTCCTATTTCTTGGTGGGAACATTATATACGTCTATAACGTTATATATCCTAGCCTACGGCAACCTAACTTGTCGAATGTAATATTTTACAACATTCCTGGCGTGTCGTCGCCTACTTCTCGATGGGGACATTATATACATCTATAACGTTGTATATCCTAACCTAAGGCAACCTAACATCTGGGATGTAATATTTTACAACATTTCTGGCATGTCGGTCCCTGCGTCTCGGTGGGAACGTTATATACGTCTATAACGATATATATCCTAACCTAAGGGAACGTTACATCTCGGATGTAATATTTTACAACATTCCTGGCATGTTGGGCCCTACTTCTCGGTGGGAACATTGTATACGTCTATAACTATGTATATCCTAGCCTAAGGCAACCTAACATGTCGAATGTAATATTTTACAACATTCCTGTCGTGTCGTCTCCTGCATCTCGATGGGGACATTATATACGTCTATAACGTTGAATATCCTAACCTAAAGCAACCTAACATCTGGGATGTAATATTTTACAACATTCCTGTCATGTAGGTCCCTACTTCTCGGTGGAAACAATGTATACGTCTATAACGACATATATCCTAGCCTAAGGCAACCCAAAATGTAGAATGTAATATTTTACAACATTCCTGGCGTGTCGTCGCCTACTTCTCGATGGGGACGTTATATACATCTATAACGTTGTATATCCTACCCTAAGGCAACCTAACAAACTCGGCTGTAATATTTTACAACATTCCTGGCATGTCGGTCCCTACTTCTCGGTGGGGACATTACATACATCTATAACGTTGTATATCCTAACCTAAGGCAACCTAACATCTCGGATGTAATATTTTACAACATTCCTGGCATGTCGGGCCCTACTTCTGGGTGGGAGCATTGTATACGTCTATAACTATATATATCCTAGCCTAAGGCAACCTAACATGTCGAATGTAATATTTTACAACATTCCTGTCGTGTCGTCTCCTGCATCTCGATGGGGACATTATATACGTCTATAACGTCGAATATCCTAACCTAAAGCAACCTAACATCTGGGATGTAATATTTTTCAACATTCCTGGCATGTCGGTCCCTACTTCTCGGTGGAAACAATGTATACGTCTATAACGACATATATCCTAGCCGAAGGCAACCCAACATGTAGAATGCAATATTTTACAACATTCCTGGCGTGTCGTCGCCTACTTCTGGATGGGGACATTATATACATCTATGACGTTATATATCCTAACCTAAGGGAACCAAACATCTCGGGTGTAATATTTTACAACATTCCTGGCGTGTCGTCGCCTACTTCTCGGTGGGAACATTGTATACGTCTATAACTATATATATCCTAGCCTAAGGCAACCTAACATGTCGAATGTAATATTTTACAACATTCCTGTCGTGTCGTCGCCTGCTTCTCGATGGGGATATTATATACGTCTATAACGTTGTATATTCTAACCTAACGCAACCTAACATCTGGGATGTAATATTTTACAACATTCCTGGCGTGTCGTCGCCTACTTCTGGATGGGGACATTATATACATCTATAACGTCATATATCCTAACCTAAGGGAACCTAACATCTCGGTTGTAATATTGTACAACATTCCTGGCGTGTCGTCGCCTACTTCTCGATGGGGACATTATATACATCTATAACGTTGTATATTCTAACCTAACGCAACCTAACATCTGGGATTTAATATTTTAGAAAATTCCTGGCATGTAGGTCCCTACTTCTCGGTGGGAACATTCTATACGTCTATAACGTTGTATATCCTAACCTAAGGCAACCTAACATGTCGGATGTAATATTTTACAACATTCCTGTCGTGTCGTCGCCTGCTTCTCGATGGGGATATTATATACGTCTATAACGTTGTATATTCTAACCTAACGCAACCTAACTTCTGGGATGTAATATTTTACAACATTCCTGGCGTGTCGTCGCCTACTTCTGGATGGGGACATTATATACATCTATAACGTCATATATCCTAACCTAAGGGAACCTAACATCTCGGCTGTAATATTTTACAACATTCCTGGCGTGTCGTCGCCTACTTCTCGATGGGGACATTATATACATCTATAACGTTGTATATTCTAACCTAACGCAACCTAACATCTGGGATTTAATATTTTAGAACATTCCTGGCATGTAGGTCCCTACTTCTCGGTGGGAACATTCTATACGTCTATAACGTTGTATATCCTAACCTAAGGGAACCTAACATCTCGGGTGTAATATTTTACAACATTGCTGACGCGTCGGCCCCTATTTCTCGGTGGGAACATTCTATACGTCTATAACGTTGTATATCCTAACCTAAGGGAACCTAACATCTCGGGTGTAATATTTTAGAACATTCCTGACGCGTCGGTTCCTATTTCTTGGTGGGAACATTATATACGTCTATAACGTTATATATCCTAGCCTACGGCAACCTAACTTGTCGAATGTAATATTTTACAACATTCCTGGCGTGTCGTCGCCTACTTCTCGATGGGGACATTATATACATCTATAACGTTGTATATCCTAACCTAAGGCAACCTAACATCTGGGATGTAATATTTTACAACATTTCTGGCATGTCGGTCCCTGCGTCTCGGTGGGAACGTTATATACGTCTATAACGATATATATCCTAACCTAAGGGAACGTTACATCTCGGATGTAATATTTTACAACATTCCTGGCATGTTGGGCCCTACTTCTCGGTGGGAACATTGTATACGTCTATAACTATGTATATCCTAGCCTAAGGCAACCTAACATGTCGAATGTAATATTTTACAACATTCCTGTCGTGTCGTCTCCTGCATCTCGATGGGGACATTATATACGTCTATAACGTTGAATATCCTAACCTAAAGCAACCTAACATCTGGGATGTAATATTTTACAACATTCCTGTCATGTAGGTCCCTACTTCTCGGTGGAAACAATGTATACGTCTATAACGACATATATCCTAGCCTAAGGCAACCCAAAATGTAGAATGTAATATTTTACAACATTCCTGGCGTGTCGTCGCCTACTTCTCGATGGGGACGTTATATACATCTATAACGTTGTATATCCTACCCTAAGGCAACCTAACAAACTCGGCTGTAATATTTTACAACATTCCTGGCATGTCGGCCCCTATTTCTCGGTGGGAACATTCTATACGTCTATAACGTTGTATATCCTAACCTAAGGGAACCTAACATCTCGGGTGTAATATTTTAGAACATTCCTGACGCGTCGGTTCCTATTTCTTGGTGGGAACATTATATACGTCTATAACGTTATATATCCTAGCCTACGGCAACCTAACTTGTCGAATGTAATATTTTACAACATTCCTGGCGTGTCGTCTCCTGCATCTCGATGGGGACATTATATACGTCTATAACGTTGAATATCCTAACCTAAAGCAACCTAACATCTGGGATGTAATATTTTACAACATTCCTGGCATGTCGGTCCCTACTTCTCGGTGGAAACAATGTATACGTCTATAACGACATATATCCTAGCCTAAGGCAACCCAACATGTAGAATGCTATATTTTACAACATTCCTGGCGTGTTGTCGCCTACTTCTCGATGGGGACATTATATACATCTATAACGTTGTATATTCTAACCTAACGCAACCTAACATCTGGGATTTAATATTTTAGAACATTCCTGGCATGTAGGTCCCTACTTCTCGGTGGGAACATTCTATACGTCTATAACGTTGTATATCCTAACCTAAGGGAACCTAACATCTCGGGTGTAATATTTTACAACATTGCTGACGCGTCGGCCCCTATTTCTCGGTGGGAACATTCTATACGTCTATAACGTTGTATATTCTAACCTAACGCAACCTAAAATCTGGGATGTAATATTTTACAACATTCCTGGCGTGTCGTCGCCTACTTCTGGATAGGGACATTATATACATCTATAACGTCATATATCGTAACCTAAGGGAACCTAACATCTCGGGTGTAATATTTTACAACATTCATGGCGCGTCGTTGCCTACTTCTCGATGGGGACATTACATACATCTATAACGTTGTATATCCTAACCTAAGGCAACCTAACATCTCGGATGTAATATTTTACAACATTCCTGGCATGTCGGGCCCTACTTCTCGGTGGGAACATTGTAGACGTCTATAACTATATATATCCTAGAATAAGGCAACCTAACATGTCGAATGTAATATTTTACAACATTCCTGTCGTGTCGTCTCCTGCATCTCGATGGGGACATTATATACGTCTATAACGTTGAATATCCTAACCTAAAGCAACCTAACATCTGGGATGTAATATTTTACAACATTCCTGGCATGTCGGTCCCTTCTTCTCGGTGGAAACAATGTATACGTCTATAACGACATATATCCTAGCCTAAGGCAACCCAACATGTAGAATGTAATATTTTACAACATTCCTGGCGTGTCGTCGCCTACTTCTCGATGGGGACGTTATATACATCTATAACGTTGTATATCCTACCCTAAGGCAACCTAACAAACTCGGCTGTAATATTTTACAACATTCCTGGCATGTCGGGCCCTACTTCTCGGTGGGAACATTGTATACGTCTATAACGATATATATCGTAGCCTAACGCAACCTAACATGTCGAATGTAATATTTTACAACATTCCTGGCGTGTCGTCGCCTGCTTCTCGATGGGGACATTCTATACGTCTATAACGCTGTATGTCCTAACCTAAGGGAACCTAACATCTCGGGTGTAATATTTTAGAACATTCCTGAAGCGTCAGTTCCTATTTCTCGGTGGGAACATTATATACGTCTATAACGTTATATATCCTAGCCTAAGGCAACCTAACTTGTAGAATGTAACATTTTACAACATTCCTGGCGTGTCGTCGCCTACTTCTGGATGGGGACATTATATACATCTATAACGTTATATATCCTAACCTAAGGGAACCTAACATCTCGGGTGTAATATTTTACAACATTCCTGGCGTGTCGTCGCCTACTTCTCGGTGGGAACATTGTATACGTCTATAACTATATATATCCTAGAATAAGGCAACCTAACATGTCGAATGTAATATTTTACAACATTCCTGTCGTGTCGTCTCCTGCATCTCGATGGGGACATTATATACGTCTATAACGTTGAATATCCTAACCTAAAGCAACCTAACATCTGGGATGTAATATTTTACAACATTCCTGGCATGTCGGTCCCTACTTCTCGGTGGAAACAATGTATACGTCTATAACGACATATATCCTAGCCTAAGGCAACCCAACATGTAGAATGTAATATTTTACAACATTCCTGGCGTGTCGTCGCCTACTTCTGGATGGGGACATTATATACATCTATAACGTTATATATCCTAACCTAAGGGAACCTAACATCTCGGGTGTAATATTTTACAACATTCCTGGCGTGTCGTCGCCTACTTCTCGGTGGGAACATTGTATACGTCTATAACTATATATATCCTAGCCTAAGGCAACCTAACATGTCGAATGTAATATTTTACAACATTCCTGTCGTGTCGTCGCCTGCTTCTCGATGGGGATATTATATACGTCTATAACGTTGTATATTCTAACCTAACGCAACCTAACATATGGGATGTAATATTTTACAACATTCCTGGCGTGTCGTCGCCTGCTTCTGGATGGGGAGATTATATACATCTATAACGTCATATATCCTAACCTAAGGGAACCTAACATCTCGGGTGTAATATTGTACAACATTCCTGGCGTGTCGTCGCCTACTTCTCGATGGGGACATTATATACATCTATAACGTTGTATATTCTAACCTAACGCAACCTAACATCTGGGATTTAATATTTTAGAAAATTCCTGGCATGTAGGTCCCTACTTCTCGGTGGGAACATTCTATACGTCTATAACGTTGTATATCCTAACCTATGCCAACCTAACATCTCGGATGTAATATTTTACAACATTCCTGGCATGTCGGGCCCTACTTCTCGGTGGGAACATTGTATACGTCTATAACGACATATATCCTAGCCTAAGGCAACCCAACATGTAGAATGTAATATTTTACAACATTCCTGGCGTGTCGTCGCCTACTTCTGGATGGGGACATTATATACATCTATAACGTTATATATCCTAACCTAAGGGAACCTAACATCTCGGGTGTAATATTTTACAACATTCCTGGCGTGTCGTCGCCTACTTCTCGGTGGGAACATTGTATACGTCTATAACTATATATATCCTAGCCTAAGGCAACCTAACATGTCGAATGTAATATTTTACAACATTCCTGTCGTGTCGTCTCCTGCATATCGATGGGGACATTATATACGTCTATAACGTTGAATGTCCTAACCTAAAGCAACCTAACATCTGGGATGTAATATTTTACAACATTCCTGGCATGTCCGTCCCTACTTCCCGGTGTAAACAATGTATACGTCTATAACGACATATATCCTAGCCTAAGGCAACCCAAAATGTAGAATGTAATATTTTACAACATTCCTGGCGTGTTGTCGGCTACTTCTCGATGGGTACGTTATATACATCTATAACGTTGTATATCCTACCCTAAGGCAACCTAACATCTCGGATGTAATATTTTACAACATTCCTGGCATGTCGGTCCCTACTTCTCGGTGGGAACATTGTATACGTCTATAACGATATATATTCTAGCCTAAGGCAACCTAACATGTCGAATGTAATATTTTACAACATTCCTGTCGTGTCGTCGCCTGCTTCTCGATGGGGACATTATATACGTCTATAGCGTTGTATATTCTAACCTAACGCAACCTAACATCTGGGATGTAATATTTTACAACATTCCTGGCGTGTCGTCGCCTACTTCTTGATGGGGACATTATATACATCTATAACGTCATATATCCTAACCTAAGGGAACCTAACATCTTGGGTGTAATATTTTACAACATTCCTGGCGTGTCGTTGCCTACTTCTCGATGGGGATATTATATACATCTATAACGTTGTATATCCTAACCTAAGGCAACCTAACATCTCGGATGTAATATTTTACAACATTCCTGGCATGTCGGGCCCTACTTCTCGGTGGGAACATTGTATACGTCTATAACGATATATATCCTAGCCTAACGCAATCTAACATGTCGAATGTAATATTTTACAACATTCCTGTCGTGTCGTCGCCTACTTCTCGATGGGGACATTCTATACGTCTATAACGTTGTATGTCCTAACCTAAGGGAACCTAACATCTCGGGTGTAATATTTTAGAACATTCCTGACGCGTCAGTCCCTATTTCTCGGTGGGAACACTATATACGTCTATAACGTTATATATCCTAGCCTAAGGCAACCTAACTTGTAGAATGTAATATTTTACAACATTCCTGGCGTATCGTCGCCTACTTCTCTATGCGAACATTATATACATCTATAACGTTGTATATCCTAACCTAAGGCAACCTAACATCTCGGATGTAATATTTTACAACATTCCTGTCATATCGTCTCCTGCATCTCGATGGGGACATTATATACGTCTATAACGTTGAATATCCTAACCTAAAGCCACCTAACATCTGGGATGTAATATTTTACAACATTCCTGGCATGTCGGTCCCTACTTCTCGGTGGAAACAATGTATACGTCTATAACGACATATATCCTAGCCTAAGGCAACCCAACATGTAGAATGTAATATTTTACAACATTCCTGGCGTGTCGTCGCCTACTTCTGGATGGGGACATTATATACATCTATAACGTCATATATCCTAGCCTAAGGGAACCTAACATCTCGGGTGTAATATTTTACAACATTCTGGCGTGTCGTCGCCTGCTTCTCCATGGGGACATTATATACGTCTATAACCTTTTATATACTAACCTAACGCAACCTAACATCTGGGATGCAATATTTTACAACATTCCTGGCGTGTCGTCGCCTACTTCTGGATGGGGACATTATATACATCTATAACGTCATATATCCTAACCTAAGGGAACCTAACATCTCGGGTGTAATATTTTAGCACATTCCTGACGCGTCAGTCCCTATTTCTCGGTGGGAACATTATATACGTCTATAACGTTATATATCCTAGCCTAAGGCAACCCAACTTGTAGAATGTAATATTTTACAACATTCCTGGCGTGTCGTCGCCTACTTCTCTATGCGAACATTATATACATCTATAACGTTGTATATCCTAACCTAAGGCAACCTAACATCTCGGATGTAATATTTTACAACATTCCTGTCATGTCGTCTCCTGCATCTCGATGGGGACATTATATACGTCTATAACGTTGAATATCCTAACCTAAAGCAACCTAACATCTGGGATGTAATATTTTACAACATTCCTGGCATGTCGGTCCCTACTTCTCTGTGGAAACAATGTATACGTCTATAACGACATGTATCCTAGCCTAAGGCAACCCAACATGTAGAATGTAATATTTTACAACATTCCTGGCGTGTCGTCGCCTACTTCTGGATGGGGACATTATATACATCTATAACGTTATATATCCTAACCTAAGGGAACCTAACATCTCGGGTGTAATATTTTACAACATTCCTGGCGTGTCGTCGCCTACTTCTCGATGGGGACATTATATACATCTATAACGTTGTATATTCTAACCTAACGCAACCTAACATCTGGGATTTAATATTTTAGAACATTCCTGGCATGTAGGTCCCTACTTCTCGGTGGGAACATTCTATGCGTCTATAACGTTGTATATCCTAACCTAAGGGAACCTAACATCTCGGGTGTAATATTTTAGAACATTCCTGACGCGTCAGTCCCTATTTCTCGGTGGGAACATTATATACGTCTATAACGTTATATATCCTAGCCTAAGGCAACCTAACTTGTAGAATGTAATATTTTACAACATTCCTGGCGTGTCGTCGCCTACTTCTCTATGCGAACATTATATACATCTATAACGTTGTATATCATAACCTAAGGGAACCTAACATCTCGGGTGTAATATTTTACAACATTCCTGACGTGTCGGCCCGTAGTTCTCGGTGGGAACATTGTATACGTCTATAACTATATATATCCTAGCCTAAGGCAACCTAACATGTCGAATGTAATATTTTACAACATTCCTGTCGTGTCGTCTCCTGCATCTCGATGGGGACATTATATACGTCTATAACGTTGAATATCCTAACCTAAAGCAACCTAACATCTGGGATGTAATATTTTACAACATTCCTGGCATGTCGGTCCCTACTTCTCGGTGGAAACAATGTATACGTCTATAACGACATATATCCTATCCTAAGGCAACCCAACATGTAGAATGTAATATTTTACAACATTCCTGGCGTGTCGTCGCCTACTTCTGGATGGGGACATTATATACATCTATAACGTTATATATCCTAACCTAAGGGAACCTAACATCTCGGGTGTAATATTTTACAACATTCCTGGCGTGTCGTCGCCTACTTCTCGGTGGGAACATTGTATACGTCTATAACTATATATATCCTAGCCTAAGGCAACCTAACATGTCGAATGTAATATTTTACAACATTCCTGTCGTGTCGTCGCCTGCTTCTCGATGGGGATATTATATACGTCTATAACGTTGTATATTCTAACCTAACGCAACCTAACATCTGGGATGTAATATTTTACAACATTCCTGGCGTGTCGTCGCCTACTTCTGGATGGGGACATTATATACATCTATAACGTCATATATGCTAACCTAAGGGAACCTAACATCTCGGCTGTAATATTTTACAACATTCCTGGCGTGTCGTCGCCTACTTCTCGATGGGGACATTATATACATCTATAACGTTGTATATTCTAACCTAACGCAACCTAACATCTCGGATTTAATATTTTAGAACATTCCTGGCATGTAGGTCCCTACTTCTCGGTGGGAACATTCTATACGTCTATAACGTTGTATATCCTAACCTAAGGGAACCTAACATCTCGGGTGTAATATTTTACAACATTCTGGCGTGTCGTCGCCTGCTTCTCCATGGGGACATTATATACGTCTATAACCTTTTATATACTAACCTAACGCAACCTAACATCTGGGATGCAATATTTTACAACATTCCTGGCGTGTCGTCGCCTACTTCTGGATGGGGACATTATATACATCTATAACGTCATATATCCTAACCTAAGGGAACCTAACATCTCGGGTGTAATATTTTAGCACATTCCTGACGCGTCAGTCCCTATTTCTCGGTGGGAACATTATATACGTCTATAACGTTATATATCCTAGCCTAAGGCAACCCAACTTGTAGAATGTAATATTTTACAACATTCCTGGCGTGTCGTCGCCTACTTCTCTATGCGAACATTATATACATCTATAACGTTGTATATCCTAACCTAAGGCAACCTAACATCTCGGATGTAATATTTTACAACATTCCTGTCATGTCGTCTCCTGCATCTCGATGGGGACATTATATACGTCTATAACGTTGAATATCCTAACCTAAAGCAACCTAACATCTGGGATGTAATATTTTACAACATTCCTGGCATGTCGGTCCCTACTTCTCGGTGGAAACAATGTATACGTCTATAACGACATGTATCCTAGCCTAAGGCAACCCAACATGTAGAATGTAATATTTTACAACATTCCTGGCGTGTCGTCGCCTACTTCTGGATGGGGACATTATATACATCTATAACGTTATATATCCTAACCTAAGGGAACCTAACATCTCGGGTGTAATATTTTACAACATTCCTGGCGTGTCGTCGCCTACTTCTCGATGGGGACATTATATACATCTATAACGTTGTATATTCTAACCTAACGCAACCTAACATCTGGGATTTAATATTTTAGAACATTCCTGGCATGTAGGTCCCTACTTCTCGGTGGGAACATTCTATGCGTCTATAACGTTGTATATCCTAACCTAAGGGAACCTAACATCTCGGGTGTAATATTTTAGAACATTCCTGACGCGTCAGTCCCTATTTCTCGGTGGGAACATTATATACGTCTATAACGTTATATATCCTAGCCTAAGGCAACCTAACTTGTAGAATGTAATATTTTACAACATTCCTGGCGTGTCGTCGCCTACTTCTCTATGCGAACATTATATACATCTATAACGTTGTATATCATAACCTAAGGGAACCTAACATCTCGGGTGTAATATTTTACAACATTCCTGACGTGTCGGCCCGTAGTTCTCGGTGGGAACATTGTATACGTCTATAACTATATATATCCTAGCCTAAGGCAACCTAACATGTCGAATGTAATATTTTACAACATTCCTGTCGTGTCGTCTCCTGCATCTCGATGGGGACATTATATACGTCTATAACGTTGAATATCCTAACCTAAAGCAACCTAACATCTGGGATGTAATATTTTACAACATTCCTGGCATGTCGGTCCCTACTTCTCGGTGGAAACAATGTATACGTCTATAACGACATATATCCTATCCTAAGGCAACCCAACATGTAGAATGTAATATTTTACAACATTCCTGGCGTGTCGTCGCCTACTTCTGGATGGGGACATTATATACATCTATAACGTTATATATCCTAACCTAAGGGAACCTAACATCTCGGGTGTAATATTTTACAACATTCCTGGCGTGTCGTCGCCTACTTCTCGGTGGGAACATTGTATACGTCTATAACTATATATATCCTAGCCTAAGGCAACCTAACATGTCGAATGTAATATTTTACAACATTCCTGTCGTGTCGTCGCCTGCTTCTCGATGGGGATATTATATACGTCTATAACGTTGTATATTCTAACCTAACGCAACCTAACATCTGGGATGTAATATTTTACAACATTCCTGGCGTGTCGTCGCCTACTTCTGGATGGGGACATTATATACATCTATAACGTCATATATGCTAACCTAAGGGAACCTAACATCTCGGCTGTAATATTTTACAACATTCCTGGCGTGTCGTCGCCTACTTCTCGATGGGGACATTATATACATCTATAACGTTGTATATTCTAACCTAACGCAACCTAACATCTGGGATTTAATATTTTAGAACATTCCTGGCATGTAGGTCCCTACTTCTCGGTGGGAACATTCTATACGTCTATAACGTTGTATATCCTAACCTAAGGGAACCTAACATCTCGGGTGCAATATTTTACAACATTGCTGACGCGTCGGCCCCTATTTCTCGGTGGGAACATTCTATACGTCTATAACGTTGTATATCCTAACCTAAGGGAACCTAACATCTCGGGTGTAATATTTTAGAACATTCCTGACGCGTCGGTCCCTATTTCTTGGTGGGAACATTATATACGTCTATAACGTTGTATATCCTAGCCTAAGGCAACCCAACATGTAGAATGTAATATTTTACAACATTCCTGGCGTGTCGTCGCCTACTTCTCGATGGGGACATTATATACATCTATAACGTTGTATATCATAACCTAATGCAACCTAACACCATGGATGTAATATTTTACAACATTCCTGGCATGTCGGTCCCTACTTCTCGGTGGGAGCATACTATATGTCTGTAACGTTGTATATCCTAACCTAAGGGAACCTAACATCTCGGATGTAATATTTTAAAACTTTCCTGGCATGTCGGTCCCTGCTTGTCGGTGGGATCATTATATACGTCTCTAACGATATATATCCTAACCTAAGGCAACCTAACATCTCGGATGTAATATTTTACAACATTCCTGTCATATCGTCTCCTGCATCTCGATGGGGACATTATATACGTCTATAACGTTGAATATCCTAACCTAAAGCAACCTAACATCTCGGATTTAATATTTTACAACATTCCTGGTATGTAGGTCCCTACTTCTCGGTGGGAACATTATATACGTCTATAACGTTATATATTGTAGCCTAAGGCAACCTAACATGTCGAATGTAATATTTTACAACATTCCTGTCGTGTCGTCGCCTGCTTCTCGATGGGTACATTATATACGTCTATAACGTTGTATATTCTAACCTAACGCAACCTAACATCTGGGATGTAATATTTTACAACATTCCTGGCGTGTCTTCGCCTACTTCTGGATGGGGACATTATATACATCTATAACGTCATATATCCTAGCCTAAGGGAACCTAACATCTCGGGTGCAATATTTTACAACATTCCTGGCGTGTCGTTGCCTACTTCTCGATGGGGACATTATATACATCTATAACGTTGTATATCCTAACCTAAGGCAACCTAACATCTGGGATGTAATATTTTACAACATTTCTGGCATGTCGGTCCCTGCGTCTCGGTGGGAACGTTATATACGTCTATAACGATATATATCCTAACCTAAGGGAACCTTACATCTCGGATGTAATATTTTACAACATTCCTGGCATGTCGGTCCCTACTTCTCGGTGGAAACAATGTATACGTCTATAACGACATATATCCTAGCCTAAGGCAACCCAACATGTAGAATGTAATATTTTACAACATTCCTGGCGTGTCCTCGCCTACTTCTGGATGGGGACATTATATACATCTATGACGTTATATATCCTAACCTAAGGGAACCTAACATCTCGGGTGTAATATTTTACAACATTCCTGGCGTGTCGTCGCCTACTTCTCGGTGGGAACATTGTATACGTCTATAACTATATATATCCTAGCCTAAGGCAACCTAACATGTCGAATGTAATATTTTACAACATTCCTGTCGTGTCGTCGCCTGCTTCTCGATGGGGATATTATATACGTCTATAACGTTGTATATTCTAACCTAACGCAACCTAACATATGGGATGTAATATTTTACAACATTCCTGGCGTGTCGTCGCCTGCTTCTGGATGGGGAGATTATATACATCTATAACGTCATATATCCTAACCTAAGGGAACCTAACATCTCGGGTGTAATATTGTACAACATTCCTGGCGTGTCGTCGCCTACTTCTCGATGGGGACATTATATACATCTATAACGTTGTATATTCTAACCTAACGCAACCTAACATCTGGGATTTAATATTTTAGAAAATTCCTGGCATGTAGGTCCCTACTTCTCCGTGGGAACATTCTATACGTCTATAACGTTGTATATCCTAACCTAAGGCAACCTAACATCTCGGATGTAATATTTTACAACATTCCTGGCATGTCGGGCCCTACTTCTCGGTGGGAACATTGTATACGTCTATAACGACATATATCCTAGCCTAAGGCAACCTAACTTGTAGAATGTAATATTTTACAACATTCCTGGCGTGTCGTCGCCTACTTCTGGATGGGGACATTATATACATCTATAACGTTATATATCCTAACCTAAGGGAACCTAACATCTCGGTTGTAATATTTTACAACATTCCTGACGTGTCGGCCCGTAGTTCTCGGTGGGAACATTGTATACGTCTATAACTATATATATCCTAGCCTAAGGCAACCTAACATGTCGAATGTAATATTTTACAACATTCCTGTCGTGTCGTCTCCTGCATCTCGATGGGGACATTATATACGTCTATAACGTTGAATATCCTAACCTAAAGCAACCTAACATCTGGGATGTAATATTTTACAACATTCCTGGCATGTCGGTCCCTACTTCTCGGTGGAAACAATGTATACGTCTATAACGACATATATCCTATCCTAGGGCAACCCAACATGTAGAATGTAATATTTTACAACATTCCTGGCGTGTCGTCGCCTACTTCTGGATGGGGACATTATATACATCTATAACGTTATATATCCTAACCTAAGGGAACCTAACATCTCGGGTGTAATATTTTACAACATTCCTGGCGTGTCGTCGCCTACTTCTCGGTGGGAACATTGTATACGTCTATAACTATATATATCCTAGCCCAAGGCAACCTAACATGTCGAATGTAATATTTTACAACATTCCTGTCGTGTCGTCGCCTGCTTCTCGATGGGGATATTATATACGTCTATAACGTTGTATATTCTAACCTAACGCAACCTAACATCTGGGATGTAATATTTTACAACATTCCTGGCGTGTCGTCGCCTACTTCTGGATGGGGACATTATATACATCTATAACGTCATATATCCTAACCTAAGGGAACCTAACATCTCGGCTGTAATATTTTACAACATTCCTGGCGTGTCGTCGCCTACTTCTCGATGGGGACATTATATACATCTATAACGTTGTATATTCTAACCTAACGCAACCTAACATCTGGGATTTAATATTTTAGAACATTCCTGGCATGTAGGTCCCTACTTCTCGGTGGGAACATTCTATACGTCTATAACGTTGTATATCCTAACCTAAGGGAACCTAACATCTCGGGTGTAATATTTTACAACATTGCTGACGCGTCGGCCCCTATTTCTCGGTGGGAACATTCTATACGTCTATAACGTTGTATATCCTAACCTAAGGGAACCTAACATCTGGGATGTAATATTTTACAACATTCCTGGCATGTAGGTCCCTACTTCTCGGTGGAAACAATGTATACGTCTATAACGACATATATCCTAGCCTAAGGCAACCCAAAATGTAGAATGTAATATTTTACAACATTCCTGGCGTGTCGTCGCCTACTTCTCGATGGGGACGTTATATACATCTATAACGTTGTATATCCTACCCTAAGGCAACCTAACAAACTCGGCTGTAATATTTTACAACATTCCTGGCATGTCGGGCCCTACTTCTCGGTGGGAACATTGTATACGTCTATAACGATATATATCGTAGCCTAACGCAACCTAACATGTCGAATGTAATATTTTACAACATTCCTGGCGTGTCGTCGCCTGCTTCTCGATGGGGACATTCTATACGTCTATAACGCTGTATGTCCTAACCTAAGGGAACCTAACATCTCGGGTGTAATATTTTAGAACATTCCTGAAGCGTCAGTCCCTATTTCTCGGTGGGAACATTATATACGTCTATAACGTTATATATCCTAGCCTAAGGCAACCTAACTTGTAGAATGTAACATTTTACAACATTCCTGGCGTGTCGTCGCCTACTTCTGGATGGGGACATTATATACATCTATAACGTTATATATCCTAACCTAAGGGAACCTAACATCTCGGGTGTAATATTTTACAACATTCCTGGCGTGTCGTCGCCTACTTCTCGGTGGGAACATTGTATACGTCTATAACTATATATATCCTAGAATAAGGCAACCTAACATGTCGAATGTAATATTTTACAACATTCCTGCCGTGTCGCCTCCTGCATCTCGATGGGGACATTATATACGTCTATAACGTTGAATATCCTAACCTAAAGCAACCTAACATCTGGGATGTAATATTTTACAACATTCCTGGCATGTCGGTCCCTACTTCTCGGTGGAAACAATGTATACGTCTATAACGACATATATCCGAGCCTAAGGCAACCCAACATGTAGAATGTAATATTTTACAACATTCCTGGCGTGTCGTCGCCTACTTCTGGATGGGGACATTATATACATCTATAACGTTATATATCCTAACCTAAGGGAACCTAACATCTGGGATGTAATATTTTACAACATTCCTGGCGTGTCGTCGCCTACTTCTGGATGGGGACATTATATACATCTATAACGTCATATATCCTAACCTAAGGGAACCTAACATCTCGGGTGTAATATTGTACAACATTCCTGGCGTGTCGTCGCCTACTTCTCGATGGGGACATTATATACATCTATAACGTTGTATATTCTAACCTAACGCAACCTAACATCTGGGATTTAATATTTTAGAAAATTCCTGGCATGTAGGTCCCTACTTCTCGGTGGGAACATTCTATACGTCTATAACGTTGTATATCCTAACCTATGCCAACCTAACATCTCGGATGTAATATTTTACAACATTCCTGGCATGTCGGGCCCTACTTCTCGGTGGGAACATTGTATACGTCTATAACGACATATATCCTAGCCTAAGGCAACCCAACATGTAGAATGTAATATTTTACAACATTCCTGGCGTGTCGTCGCCTACTTCTGGATGGGGACATTATATACATCTATAACGTTATATATCCTAACCTAAGGGAACCTAACATCTCGGGTGTAATATTTTACAACATTCCTGGCGTGTCGTCGCCTACTTCTCGGTGGGAACATTGTATACGTCTATAACTATATATATCCTAGCCTAAGGCAACCTAACATGTCGAATGTAATATTTTACAACATTCCTGTCGTGTCGTCTCCTGCATATCGATGGGGACATTATATACGTCTATAACGTTGAATGTCCTAACCTAAAGCAACCTAACATCTGGGATGTAATATTTTACAACATTCCTGGCATGTCCGTCCCTACTTCCCGGTGTAAACAATGTATACGTCTATAACGACATATATCCTAGCCTAAGGCAACCCAAAATGTAGAATGTAATATTTTACAACATTCCTGGCGTGTTGTCGCCTACTTCTCGATGGGTACGTTATATACATCTATAACGTTGTATATCCTACCCTAAGGCAACCTAACATCTCGGATGTAATATTTTACAACATTCCTGGCATGTCGGTCCCTACTTCTCGGTGGGAACATTGTATACGTCTATAACGATATATATTCTAGCCTAAGGCAACCTAACATGTCGAATGTAATATTTTACAACATTCCTGTCGTGTCGTCGCCTGCTTCTCGATGGGGACATTATATACGTCTATAGCGTTGTATATTCTAACCTAACGCAACCTAACATCTGGGATGTAATATTTTACAACATTCCTGGCGTGTCGTCGCCTACTTCTTGATGGGGACATTATATACATCTATAACGTCATATATCCTAACCTAAGGGAACCTAACATCTTGGGTGTAATATTTTACAACATTCCTGGCGTGTCGTTGCCTACTTCTCGATGGGGATATTATATACATCTATAACGTTGTATATCCTAACCTAAGGCAACCTAACATCTCGGATGTAATATTTTACAACATTCCTGGCATGTCGGGCACTACTTCTCGGTGGGAACATTGTATACGTCTATAACGATATATATCCTAGCCTAACGCAATCTAACATGTCGAATGTAATATTTTACAACATTCCTGTCGTGTCGTCGCCTACTTCTCGATGGGGACATTCTATACGTCTATAACGTTGTATGTCCTAACCTAAGGGAACCTAACATCTCGGGTGTAATATTTTAGAACATTCCTGACGCGTCAGTCCCTATTTCTCGGTGGGAACACTATATACGTCTATAACGTTATATATCCTAGCCTAAGGCAACCTAACTTGTAGAATGTAATATTTTACAACATTCCTGGCGTATCGTCGCCTACTTCTCTATGCGAACATTATATACATCTATAACGTTGTATATCCTAACCTAAGGCAACCTAACATCTCGGATGTAATATTTTACAACATTCCTGTCATATCGTCTCCTGCATCTCGATGGGGACATTATATACGTCTATAACGTTGAATATCCTAACCTAAAGCCACCTAACATCTGGGATGTAATATTTTACAACATTCCTGGCATGTCGGTCCCTACTTCTCGGTGGAAACAATGTATACGTCTATAACGACATATATCCTAGCCTAAGGCAACCCAACATGTAGAATGTAATATTTTACAACATTCCTGGCGTGTCGTCGCCTACTTCTGGATGGGGACATTATATACATCTATAACGTCATATATCCTAGCCTAAGGGAACCTAACATCTCGGGTGTAATATTTTACAACATTCTGGCGTGTCGTCGCCTGCTTCTCCATGGGGACATTATATACGTCTATAACCTTTTATATACTAACCTAACGCAACCTAACATCTGGGATGCAATATTTTACAACATTCCTGGCGTGTCGTCGCCTACTTCTGGATGGGGACATCATATACATCTATAACGTCATATATCCTAACCTAAGGGAACCTAACATCTCGGGTGTAATATTTTAGCACATTCCTGACGCGTCAGGCCCTATTTCTCGGTGGGAACATTATATACGTCTATAACGTTGTATATCCTAACCTAAGGGAACCTAACATCTGGGATGTAATATTTTACAACATTCCTCGCGTGTCGTCGCCTACTTCTCTATGCGAACATTATATACATCTATAACGTTGTATATCCTAACCTAAGGCAACCTAACATCTCGGATGTAATATTTTACAACATTCCTGTCATGTCGTCTCCTGCATCTCGATGGGGACATTATATACGTCTATAACGTTGAATACCCTAACCTAAAGCAACCTAACATCTGGGATGTAATATTTTACAACATTCCTGGCATGTCGGTCCCTACTTCTCGGTGGAAACAATGTATACGTCTATAACGACATATATCCTAGCCTAAGGCAACCCAACATGTAGAATGTAATATTTTACAACATTCCTGGCGTGTCGTCGTCTACTTCTGGATGGGGACATTATATACATCTATAACGTTATATATCCTAACCTAAGGGAACCTAACATCTCGGGTGTAATATTTTACAACATTCCTGGCGTGTCGTCGCCTACTTCTCGATGGGGACATTATATACATCTATAACGTTGTATATTCTAACCTAACGCAACCTAACATCTGGGATTTAATATTTTAGAACATTCCTGGCATGTAGGTCCCTACTTCTCGGTGGGAACATTCTATACGTCTATAACGTTGTATATCCTAACCTAAGGGAACCTAACATCTCGGGTGTAATATTTTAGAACATTCCTGACGCGTCAGTCCCTATTTCTCGGTGGGAACATTATATACGTCTATAACGTTATATATCCTAGCCTAAGGCAACCTAACTTGTAGAATGTAATATTTTACAACATTCCTGGCGTGTCGTCGCCTACTTCTCTATGCGAACATTATATACATCTATAACGTTGTATATCATAACCTAAGGGAACCTAACATCTCGGGTGTAATATTTTACAACATTCCTGACGTGTCGGCCCGTAGTTCTCGGTGGGAACATTGTATACGTCTATAACTATATATATCCTAGCCTAAGGCAACCTAACATGTCGAATGTAATATTTTACAACATTCCTGTCGTGTCGTCTCCTGCATCTCGATGGGGACATTATATACGTCTATAACGTTGAATATCCTAACCTAAAGCAACCTAACATCTGGGATGTAATATTTTACAACATTCCTGGCATGTCGGTCCCTACTTCTCGGTGGAAACAATGTATACGTCTATAACGACATATATCCTATCCTAAGGCAACCCAACATGTAGAATGTAATATTTTACAACATTCCTGGCGTGTCGTCGCCTACTTCTGGATGGGGACATTATATACATCTATAACGTTATATATCCTAACCTAAGGGAACCTAACATCTCGGGTGTAATATTTTACAACATTCCTGGCGTGTCGTCGCCTACTTCTCGGTGGGAACATTGTATACGTCTATAACTATATATATCCTAGCCTAAGGCAACCTAACATGTCGAATGTAATATTTTACAACATTCCTGTCGTGTCGTCGCCTGCTTCTCGATGGGGATATTATATACGTCTATAACGTTGTATATTCTAACCTAACGCAACCTAACATCTGGGATGTAATATTTTACAACATTCCTGGCGTGTCGTCGCCTACTTCTGGATGGGGACATTATATACATCTATAACGTCATATATGCTAACCTAAGGGAACCTAACATCTCGGCTGTAATATTTTACAACATTCCTGGCGTGTCGTCGCCTACTTCTCGATGGGGACATTATATACATCTATAACGTTGTATATTCTAACCTAACGCAACCTAACATCTGGGATTTAATATTTTAGAACATTCCTGGCATGTAGGTCCCTACTTCTCGGTGGGAACATTCTATACGTCTATAACGTTGTATATCCTAACCTAAGGGAACCTAACATCTCGGGTGTAATATTTTACAACATTGCTGACGCGTCGGCCCCTATTTCTCGGTGGGAACATTCTATACGTCTATAACGTTGTATGTCCTAACCTAAGGGAACCTAACATCTGGGATGTAATATTTTACAACATTCCTGGCATGTAGGTCCCTACTTCTCGGTGGAAACAATGTATACGTCTATAACGACATATATCCTAGCCTAAGGCAACCCAAAATGTAGAATGTAATATTTTACAACATTCCTGGCGTGTCGTCGCCTACTTCTCGATGGGGACGTTATATACATCTATAACGTTGTATATCCTACCCTAAGGCAACCTAACAAACTCGGCTGTAATATTTTACAACATTCCTGGCATGTCGGGCCCTACTTCTCGGTGGGAACATTGTATACGTCTATAACGATATATATCGTAGCCTAACGCAACCTAACATGTCGAATGTAATATTTTACAACATTCCTGGCGTGTCGTCGCCTGCTTCTCGATGGGGACATTCTATACGTCTATAACGCTGTATGTCCTAACCTAAGGGAACCTAACATCTCGGGTGTAATATTTTAGAACATTCCTGAAGCGTCAGTCCCTATTTCTCGGTGGGAACATTATATACGTCTATAACGTTATATATCCTAGCCTAAGGCAACCTAACTTGTAGAATGTAACATTTTACAACATTCCTGGCGTGTCGTCGCCTACTTCTGGATGGGGACATTATATACATCTATAACGTTATATATCCTAACCTAAGGGAACCTAACATCTCGGGTGTAATATTTTACAACATTCCTGGCGTGTCGTCGCCTACTTCTCGGTGGGAACATTGTATACGTCTATAACTATATATATCCTAGAATAAGGCAACCTAACATGTCGAATGTAATATTTTACAACATTCCTGTCGTGTCGTCTCCTGCATCTCGATGGGGACATTATATACGTCTATAACGTTGAATATCCTAACCTAAAGCAACCTAACATCTGGGATGTAATATTTTACAACATTCCTGGCATGTCGGTCCCTACTTCTCGGTGGAAACAATGTATACGTCTATAACGACATATATCCGAGCCTAAGGCAACCCAACATGTAGAATGTAATATTTTACAACATTCCTGGCGTGTCGTCGCCTACTTCTGGATGGGGACATTATATACATCTATAACGTTATATATCCTAACCTAAGGGAACCTAACATCTGGGATGTAATATTTTACAACATTCCTGGCGTGTCGTCGCCTACTTCTGGATGGGGACATTATATACATCTATAACGTCATATATCCTAACCTAAGGGAACCTAACATCTCGGGTGTAATATTGTACCACATTCCTGGCGTGTCGTCGCCTACTTCTCGATGGGGACATTATATACATCTATAACGTTGTATATTCTAACCTAACGCAACCTAACATCTGGGATTTAATATTTTAGAAAATTCCTGGCATGTAGGTCCCTACTTCTCGGTGGGAACATTCTATACGTCTATAACGTTGTATATCCTAACCTATGCCAACCTAACATCTCGGATGTAATATTTTACAACATTCCTGGCATGTCGGGCCCTACTTCTCGGTGGGAACATTGTATACGTCTATAACGACATATATCCTAGCCTAAGGCAACCCAACATGTAGAACGTAATATTTTACAACATTCCTGGCGTGTCGTCGCCTACTTCTGGATGGGGACATTATATACATCTATAACGTTATATATCCTAACCTAAGGGAACCTAACATCTCGGGTGTAATATTTTACAACATTCCTGGCGTGTCGTCGCCTACTTCTCGGTGGGAACATTGTATACGTCTATAACTATATATATCCTAGCCTAAGGCAACCTAACATGTCGAATGTAATATTTTACAACATTCCTGTCGTGTCGTCTCCTGCATATCGATGGGGACATTATATACGTCTATAACGTTGAATGTCCTAACCTAAAGCAACCTAACATCTGGGATGTAATATTTTACAACATTCCTGGCATGTCCGTCCCTACTTCCCGGTGTAAACAATGTATACGTCTATAACGACATATATCCTAGCCTAAGGCAACCCAAAATGTAGAATGTAATATTTTACAACATTCCTGGCGTGTTGTCGCCTACTTCTCGATGGGTACGTTATATACATCTATAACGTTGTATATCCTACCCTAAGGCAACCTAACATCTCGGATGTAATATTTTACAACATTCCTGGCATGTCGGTCCCTACTTCTCGGTGGGAACATTGTATACGTCTATAACGATATATATTCTAGCCTAAGGCAACCTAACATGTCGAATGTAATATTTTACAACATTCCTGTCGTGTCGTCGCCTGCTTCTCGATGGGGACATTATATACGTCTATAGCGTTGTATATTCTAACCTAACGCAACCTAACATCTGGGATGTAATATTTTACAACATTCCTGGCGTGTCGTCGCCTACTTCTTGATGGGGACATTATATACATCTATAACGTCATATATCCTAACCTAAGGGAACCTAACATCTTGGGTGTAATATTTTACAACATTCCTGGCGTGTCGTTGCCTACTTCTCGATGGGGATATTATATACATCTATAACGTTGTATATCCTAACCTAAGGCAACCTAACATCTCGGATGTAATATTTTACAACATTCCTGGCATGTCGGGCACTACTTCTCGGTGGGAACATTGTATACGTCTATAACGATATATATCCTAGCCTAACGCAATCTAACATGTCGAATGTAATATTTTACAACATTCCTGTCTTGTCGTCGCCTACTTCTCGATGGGGACATTCTATACGTCTATAACGTTGTATGTCCTAACCTAAGGGAACCTAACATCTCGGGTGTAATATTTTAGAACATTCCTGACGCGTCAGTCCCTATTTCTCGGTGGGAACACTATATACGTCTATAACGTTATATATCCTAGCCTAAGGCAACCTAACTTGTAGAATGTAATATTTTACAACATTCCTGGCGTATCGTCGCCTACTTCTCTATGCGAACATTATATACATCTATAACGTTGTATATCCTAACCTAAGGCAACCTAACATCTCGGATGTAATATTTTACAACATTCCTGTCATATCGTCTCCTGCATCTCGATGGGGACATTATATACGTCTATAACGTTGAATATCCTAACCTAAAGCCACCTAACATCTGGGATGTAATATTTTACAACATTCCTGGCATGTCGGTCCCTACTTCTCGGTGGAAACAATGTATACGTCTATAACGACATATATCCTAGCCTAAGGCAACCCAACATGTAGAATGTAATATTTTACAACATTCCTGGCGTGTCGTCGCCTACTTCTGGATGGGGACATTATATACATCTATAACGTCATATATCCTAGCCTAAGGGAACCTAACATCTCGGGTGTAATATTTTACAACATTCTGGCGTGTCGTCGCCTGCTTCTCCATGGGGACATTATATACGTCTATAACCTTTTATATACTAACCTAACGCAACCTAACATCTGGGATGCAATATTTTACAACATTCCTGGCGTGTCGTCGCCTACTTCTGGATGGGGACATCATATACATCTATAACGTCATATATCCTAACCTAAGGGAACCTAACATCTCGGGTGTAATATTTTAGCACATTCCTGACGCGTCAGTCCCTATTTCTCGGTGGGAACATTATATACGTCTATAACGTTATATATCCTAGCCTAAGGCAACCCAACTTGTAGAATGTAATATTTTACAACATTCCTCGCGTGTCGTCGCCTACTTCTCTATGCGAACATTATATACATCTATAACGTTGTATATCCTAACCTAAGGCAACCTAACATCTCGGATGTAATATTTTACAACATTCCTGTCATGTCGTCTCCTGCATCTCGATGGGGACATTATATACGTCTATAACGTTGAATACCCTAACCTAAAGCAACCTAACATCTGGGATGTAATATTTTACAACATTCCTGGCATGTCGGTCCCTACTTCTCGGTGGAAACAATGTATACGTCTATAACGACATATATCCTAGCCTAAGGCAACCCAACATGTAGAATGTAATATTTTACAACATTCCTGGCGTGTCGTCGTCTACTTCTGGATGGGGACATTATATACATCTATAACGTTATATATCCTAACCTAAGGGAACCTAACATCTCGGGTGTAATATTTTACAACATTCCTGGCGTGTCGTCGCCTACTTCTCGATGGGGACATTATATACATCTATAACGTTGTATATTCTAACCTAACGCAACCTAACATCTGGGATTTAATATTTTAGAACATTCCTGGCATGTAGGTCCCTACTTCTCGGTGGGAACATTCTATACGTCTATAACGTTGTATATCCTAACCTAAGGGAACCTAACATCTCGGGTGTAATATTTTAGAACATTCCTGACGCGTCAGTCCCTATTTCTCGGTGGGAACATTATATACGTCTATAACGTTATATATCCTAGCCTAAGGCAACCTAACTTGTAGAATGTAATATTTTACAACATTCCTGGCGTGTCGTCGCCTACTTCTCTATGCGAACATTATATACATCTATAACGTTGTATATCATAACCTAAGGGAACCTAACATCTCGGGTGTAATATTTTACAACATTCCTGACGTGTCGGCCCGTAGTTCTCGGTGGGAACATTGTATACGTCTATAACTATATATATCCTAGCCTAAGGCAACCTAACATGTCGAATGTAATATTTTACAACATTCCTGTCGTGTCGTCTCCTGCATCTCGATGGGGACATTATATACGTCTATAACGTTGAATATCCTAACCTAAAGCAACCTAACATCTGGGATGTAATATTTTACAACATTCCTGGCATGTCGGTCCCTACTTCTCGGTGGAAACAATGTATACGTCTATAACGACATATATCCTATCCTAAGGCAACCCAACATGTAGAATGTAATATTTTACAACATTCCTGGCGTGTCGTCGCCTACTTCTGGATGGGGACATTATATACATCTATAACGTTATATATCCTAACCTAAGGGAACCTAACATCTCGGGTGTAATATTTTAAAACATTCCTGGCGTGTCGTCGCCTACTTCTCGGTGGGAACATTGTATACGTCTATAACTATATATATCCTAGCCTAAGGCAACCTAACATGTCGAATGTAATATTTTACAACATTCCTGTCGTGTCGTCGCCTGCTTCTCGATGGGGATATTATATACGTCTATAACGTTGTATATTCTAACCTAACGCAACCTAACATCTGGGATGTAATATTTTACAACATTCCTGGCGTGTCGTCGCCTACTTCTGGATGGGGACATTATATACATCTATAACGTCATATATGCTAACCTAAGGGAACCTAACATCTCGGCTGTAATATTTTACAACATTCCTGGCGTGTCGTCGCCTACTTCTCGATGGGGACATTATATACATCTATAACGTTGTATATTCTAACCTAACGCAACCTAACATCTGGGATTTAATATTTTAGAACATTCCTGGCATGTAGGTCCCTACTTCTCGGTGGGAACATTCTATACGTCTATAACGTTGTATATCCTAACCTAAGGGTACCTAACATCTCGGGTGTAATATTTTACAACATTGCTGACGCGTCGGCCCCTATTTCTCGGTGGGAACATTCTATACGTCTATAACGTTGTATATCCTAACCTAAGGGAACCTAACATCTCGGGTGTAATATTTTAGAACATTCCTGACGCGTCGGTCCCTATTTCTTGGTGGGAACATTATATACGTCTATAACGTTATATATCCTAGCCTAAGGCAACCCAACATGTAGAATGTAATATTTTACAACATTCCTGGCGTGTCGTCGCCTACTTCTCGATGGGGACATTATATACATCTATAACGTTGTATATCATAACCTAATGCAACCTAACACCATGGATGTAATATTTTACAACATTCCTGGCATGTCGGTCCCTACTTCTAGGTGGGAGCATACTATATGTCTGTAACGTTGTATATCCTAACCTAAGGGAACCTAACATCTCGGATGTAATATTTTAAAACTTTCCTGGCATGTCGGTCCCTGCTTGTCGGTGGGATCATTATATACGTCTATAACGATATATATCCTAACCTAAGGCAACCTAACATCTCGGATGTAATATTTTACAACATTCCTGTCATATCGTCTCCTGCATCTCGATGGGGACATTATATACGTCTATAACGTTGAATATCCTAACCTAAAGCAACCTAACATCTCGGATTTAATATTTTACAACATTCCTGGTATGTAGGTCCCTACTTCTCGGTGGGAACATTATATACGTCTATAACGTTATATATTGTAGCCTAAGGCAACCTAACATGTCGAATGTAATATTTTACAACATTCCTGTCGTGTCGTCGCCTGCTTCTCGATGGGTACATTATATACGTCTATAACGTTGTATATTCTAACCTAACGCAACCTAACATCTGGGATGTAATATTTTACAACATTCCTGGCGTGTCTTCGCCTACTTCTGGATGGGGACATTATATACATCTATAACGTCATATATCCTAGCCTAAGGGAACCTAACATCTCGGGTGCAATATTTTACAACATTCCTGGCGTGTCGTTGCCTACTTCTCGATGGGGACATTATATACATCTATAACGTTGTATATCCTAACCTAAGGCAACCTAACATCTGGGATGTAATATTTTACAACATTTCTGGCATGTCGGTCCCTGCGTCTCGGTGGGAACGTTATATACGTCTATAACGATATATATCCTAACCTAAGGGAACCTTACATCTCGGATGTAATATTTTACAACATTCCTGGCATGTCGGTCCCTACTTCTCGGTGGGAACATTGTATACGTCTATAACTATATATATCCTAGAATAAGGCAACCTAACATGTCGAATGTAATATTTTACAACATTCCTGTCGTGTCGTCTCCTGCATCTCGATGGGGACATTATATACGTCTATAACGTTGAATATCCTAACCTAAAGCAACCTAACATCTGGGATGTAATATTTTACAACATTCCTGGCATGTCGGTCCCTACTTCTCGGTGGAAACAATGTATACGTCTATAACGACATATATCCGAGCCTAAGGCAACCCAACATGTAGAATGTAATATTTTACAACATTCCTGGCGTGTCGTCGCCTACTTCTGGATGGGGACATTATATACATCTATAACGTTATATATCCTAACCTAAGGGAACCTAACATCTGGGATGTAATATTTTACAACATTCCTGGCGTGTCGTCGCCTACTTCTGGATGGGGACATTATATACATCTATAACGTCATATATCCTAACCTAAGGGAACCTAACATCTCGGGTGTAATATTGTACAACATTCCTGGCGTGTCGTCGCCTACTTCTCGATGGGGACATTATATACATCTATAACGTTGTATATTCTAACCTAACGCAACCTAACATCTGGGATTTAATATTTTAGAAAATTCCTGGCATGTAGGTCCCTACTTCTCGGTGGGAACATTCTATACGTCTATAACGTTGTATATCCTAACCTATGCCAACCTAACATCTCGGATGTAATATTTTACAACATTCCTGGCATGTCGGGCCCTACTTCTCGGTGGGAACATTGTATACGTCTATAACGACATATATCCTAGCCTAAGGCAACCCAACATGTAGAATGTAATATTTTACAACATTCCTGGCGTGTCGTCGCCTACTTCTGGATGGGGACATTATATACATCTATAACGTTATATATCCTAACCTAAGGGAACCTAACATCTCGGGTGTAATATTTTACAACATTCCTGGCGTGTCGTCGCCTACTTCTCGGTGGGAACATTGTATACGTCTATAACTATATATATCCTAGCCTAAGGCAACCTAACATGTCGAATGTAATATTTTACAACATTCCTGTCGTGTCGTCTCCTGCATATCGATGGGGACATTATATACGTCTATAACGTTGAATGTCCTAACCTAAAGCAACCTAACATCTGGGATGTAATATTTTACAACATTCCTGGCATGTCCGTCCCTACTTCCCGGTGTAAACAATGTATACGTCTATAACGACATATATCCTAGCCTAAGGCAACCCAAAATGTAGAATGTAATATTTTACAACATTCCTGGCGTGTTGTCGCCTACTTCTCGATGGGTACGTTATATACATCTATAACGTTGTATATCCTACCCTAAGGCAACCTAACATCTCGGATGTAATATTTTACAACATTCCTGGCATGTCGGTCCCTACTTCTCGGTGGGAACATTGTATACGTCTATAACGATATATATTCTAGCCTAAGGCAACCTAACATGTCGAATGTAATATTTTACAACATTCCTGTCGTGTCGTCGCCTGCTTCTCGATGGGGACATTATATACGTCTATAGCGTTGTATATTCTAACCTAACGCAACCTAACATCTGGGATGTAATATTTTACAACATTCCTGGCGTGTCGTCGCCTACTTCTTGATGGGGACATTATATACATCTATAACGTCATATATCCTAACCTAAGGGAACCTAACATCTTGGGTGTAATATTTTACAACATTCCTGGCGTGTCGTTGCCTACTTCTCGATGGGGATATTATATACATCTATAACGTTGTATATCCTAACCTAAGGCAACCTAACATCTCGGATGTAATATTTTACAACATTCCTGGCATGTCGGGCACTACTTCTCGGTGGGAACATTGTATACGTCTATAACGATATATATCCTAGCCTAACGCAATCTAACATGTCGAATGTAATATTTTACAACATTCCTGTCGTGTCGTCGCCTACTTCTCGATGGGGACATTCTATACGTCTATAACGTTGTATGTCCTAACCTAAGGGAACCTAACATCTCGGGTGTAATATTTTAGAACATTCCTGACGCGTCAGTCCCTATTTCTCGGTGGGAACACTATATACGTCTATAACGTTATATATCCTAGCCTAAGGCAACCTAACTTGTAGAATGTAATATTTTACAACATTCCTGGCGTATCGTCGCCTACTTCTCTATGCGAACATTATATACATCTATAACGTTGTATATCCTAACCTAAGGCAACCTAACATCTCGGATGTAATATTTTACAACATTCCTGTCATATCGTCTCCTGCATCTCGATGGGGACATTATATACGTGTATAACGTTGAATATCCTAACCTAAAGCCACCTAACATCTGGGATGTAATATTTTACAACATTCCTGGCATGTCGGTCCCTACTTCTCGGTGGAAACAATGTATACGTCTATAACGACATATATCCTAGCCTAAGGCAACCCAACATGTAGAATGTAATATTTTACAACATTCCTGGCGTGTCGTCGCCTACTTCTGGATGGGGACATTATATACATCTATAACGTCATATATCCTAGCCTAAGGGAACCTAACATCTCGGGTGTAATATTTTACAACATTCTGGCGTGTCGTCGCCTGCTTCTCCATGGGGACATTATATACGTCTATAACCTTTTATATACTAACCTAACGCAACCTAACATCTGGGATGCAATATTTTACAACATTCCTGGCGTGTCGTCGCCTACTTCTGGATGGGGACATCATATACATCTATAACGTCATATATCCTAACCTAAGGGAACCTAACATCTCGGGTGTAATATTTTAGCACATTCCTGACGCGTCAGTCCCTATTTCTCGGTGGGAACATTATATACGTCTATAACGTTATATATCCTAGCCTAAGGCAACCCAACTTGTAGAATGTAATATTTTACAACATTCCTCGCGTGTCGTCGCCTACTTCTCTATGCGAACATTATATACATCTATAACGTTGTATATCCTAACCTAAGGCAACCTAACATCTCGGATGTAATATTTTACAACATTCCTGTCATGTCGTCTCCTGCATCTCGATGGGGACATTATATACGTCTATAACGTTGAATACCCTAACCTAAAGCAACCTAACATCTGGGATGTAATATTTTACAACATTCCTGGCATGTCGGTCCCTACTTCTCGGTGGAAACAATGTATACGTCTATAACGACATATATCCTAGCCTAAGGCAACCCAACATGTAGAATGTAATATTTTACAACATTCCTGGCGTGTCGTCGTCTACTTCTGGATGGGGACATTATATACATCTATAACGTTATATATCCTAACCTAAGGGAACCTAACATCTCGGGTGTAATATTTTACAACATTCCTGGCGTGTCGTCGCCTACTTCTCGATGGGGACATTATATACATCTATAACGTTGTATATTCTAACCTAACGCAACCTAACATCTGGGATTTAATATTTTAGAACATTCCTGGCATGTAGGTCCCTACTTCTCGGTGGGAACATTCTATACGTCTATAACGTTGTATATCCTAACCTAAGGGAACCTAACATCTCGGGTGTAATATTTTAGAACATTCCTGACGCGTCAGTCCCTATTTCTCGGTGGGAACATTATATACGTCTATAACGTTATATATCCTAGCCTAAGGCAACCTAACTTGTAGAATGTAATATTTTACAACATTCCTGGCGTGTCGTCGCCTACTTCTCTATGCGAACATTATATACATCTATAACGTTGTATATCATAACCTAAGGGAACCTAACATCTCGGGTGTAATATTTTACAACATTCCTGACGTGTCGGCCCGTAGTTCTCGGTGGGAACATTGTATACGTCTATAACTATATATATCCTAGCCTAAGGCAACCTAACATGTCGAATGTAATATTTTACAACATTCCTGTCGTGTCGTCTCCTGCATCTCGATGGGGACATTATATACGTCTATAACGTTGAATATCCTAACCTAAAGCAACCTAACATCTGGGATGTAATATTTTACAACATTCCTGGCATGTCGGTCCCTACTTCTCGGTGGAAACAATGTATACGTCTATAACGACATATATCCTATCCTAAGGCAACCCAACATGTAGAATGTAATATTTTACAACATTCCTGGCGTGTCGTCGCCTACTTCTGGATGGGGACATTATATACATCTATAACGTTATATATCCTAACCTAAGGGAACCTAACATCTCGGGTGTAATATTTTACAACATTCCTGGCGTGTCGTCGCCTACTTCTCGGTGGGAACATTGTATACGTCTATAACTATATATATCCTAGCCTAAGGCAACCTAACATGTCGAATGTAATATTTTACAACATTCCTGTCGTGTCGTCGCCTGCTTCTCGATGGGGATATTATATACGTCTATAACGTTGTATATTCTAACCTAACGCAACCTAACATCTGGGATGTAATATTTTACAACATTCCTGGCGTGTCGTCGCCTACTTCTGGATGGGGACATTATATACATCTATAACGTCATATATGCTAACCTAAGGGAACCTAACATCTCGGCTGTAATATTTTACAACATTCCTGGCGTGTCGTCGCCTACTTCTCGATGGGGACATTATATACATCTATAACGTTGTATATTCTAACCTAACGCAACCTAACATCTGGGATTTAATATTTTAGAACATTCCTGGCATGTAGGTCCCTACTTCTCGGTGGGAACATTCTATACGTCTATAACGTTGTATATCCTAACCTAAGGGTACCTAACATCTCGGGTGTAATATTTTACAACATTGCTGACGCGTCGGCCCCTATTTCTCGGTGGGAACATTCTATACGTCTATAACGTTGTATATCCTAACCTAAGGGAACCTAACATCTCGGGTGTAATATTTTAGAACATTCCTGACGCGTCGGTCCCTATTTCTTGGTGGGAACATTATATACGTCTATAACGTTATATATCCTAGCCTAAGGCAACCCAACATGTAGAATGTAATATTTTACAACATTCCTGGCGTGTCGTCGCCTACTTCTCGATGGGGACATTATATACATCTATAACGTTGTATATCATAACCTAATGCAACCTAACACCATGGATGTAATATTTTACAACATTCCTGGCATGTCGGTCCCTACTTCTAGGTGGGAGCATACTATATGTCTGTAACGTTGTATATCCTAACCTAAGGGAACCTAACATCTCGGATGTAATATTTTAAAACTTTCCTGGCATGTCGGTCCCTGCTTGTCGGTGGGATCATTATATACGTCTATAACGATATATATCCTAACCTAAGGCAACCTAACATCTCGGATGTAATATTTTACAACATTCCTGTCATATCGTCTCCTGCATCTCGATGGGGACATTATATACGTCTATAACGTTGAATATCCTAACCTAAAGCAACCTAACATCTCGGATTTAATATTTTACAACATTCCTGGTATGTAGGTCCCTACTTCTCGGTGGGAACATTATATACGTCTATAACGTTATATATTGTAGCCTAAGGCAACCTAACATGTCGAATGTAATATTTTACAACATTCCTGTCGTGTCGTCGCCTGCTTCTCGATGGGTACATTATATACGTCTATAACGTTGTATATTCTAACCTAACGCAACCTAACATCTGGGATGTAATATTTTACAACATTCCTGGCGTGTCTTCGCCTACTTCTGGATGGGGACATTATATACATCTATAACGTCATATATCCTAGCCTAAGGGAACCTAACATCTCGGGTGCAATATTTTACAACATTCCTGGCGTGTCGTTGCCTACTTCTCGATGGGGACATTATATACATCTATAACGTTGTATATCCTAACCTAAGGCAACCTAACATCTGGGATGTAATATTTTACAACATTTCTGGCATGTCGGTCCCTGCGTCTCGGTGGGAACGTTATATACGTCTATAACGATATATATCCTAACCTAAGGGAACCTTACATCTCGGATGTAATATTTTACAACATTCCTGGCATGTCGGTCCCTACTTCTCGGTGGAAACAATGTATACGTCTATAACGACATATATCCTAGCCTAAGGCAACCCAACATGTAGAATGTAATATTTTACAACATTCCTGGCGTGTCCTCGCCTACTTCTGGATGGGGACATTATATACATCTATGACGTTATATATCCTAACCTAAGGGAACCTAACATCTCGAGTGTAATATTTTACAACATTCCTGGCGTGTCGTCGCCTACTTCTCGGTGGGAACATTGTATACGTCTATAACTATATATATCCTAGCCTAAGGCAACCTAACATGTCGAATGTAATATTTTACAACATTCCTGTCGTGTCGTCGCCTGCTTCTCGATGGGGATATTATATACGTCTATAACGTTGTATATTCTAACCTAACGCAACCTAACATATGGGATGTAATATTTTACAACATTCCTGGCGTGTCGTCGCCTGCTTCTGGATGGGGACATTATATACATCTATAACGTCATATATCCTAACCTAAGGGAACCTAACATCTCGGGTGTAATATTGTACAACATTCCTGGCGTGTCGTCGCCTACTTCTCGATGGGGACATTATATACATCTATAACGTTGTATATTCTAACCTAACGCAACCTAACATCTGGGATTTAATATTTTAGAAAATTCCTGGCATGTAGGTCCCTACTTCTCCGTGGGAACATTCTATACGTCTATAACGTTGTATATCCTAACCTAAGGCAACCTAACATCTCGGATGTAATATTTTACAACATTCCTGGCATGTCGGGCCCTACTTCTCGGTGGGAACATTGTATACGTCTATAACGACATATATCCTAGCCTAAGGCAACCTAACTTGTAGAATGTAATATTTTACAACATTCCTGGCGTGTCGTCGCCTACTTCTGGATGGGGACATTATATACATCTATAACGTTATATATCCTAACCTAAGGGAACCTAACATCTCGGGTGTAATATTTTACAACATTCCTGACGTGTCGGCCCGTAGTTCTCGGTGGGAACATTGTATACGTCTATAACTATATATATCCTAGCCTAAGGCAACCTAACATGTCGAATGTAATATTTTACAACATTCCTGTCGTGTCGTCTCCTGCATCTCGATGGGGACATTATATACGTCTATAACGTTGAATATCCTAACCTAAAGCAACCTAACATCTGGGATGTAATATTTTACAACATTCCTGGCTTGTCGGTCCCTACTTCTCGGTGGAAACAATGTATACGTCTATAACGACATATATCCTATCCTAAGGCAACCCAACATGTAGAATGTAATATTTTACAACATTCCTGGCGTGTCGTCGCCTACTTCTGGATGGGGACATTATATACATCTATAACGTTATATATCCTAACCTAAGGGAACCTAACATCTCGGGTGTAATATTTTACAACATTCCTGGCGTGTCGTCGCCTACTTCTCGGTGGGAACATTGTATACGTCTATAACTATATATATCCTAGCCCAAGGCAACCTAACATGTCGAATGTAATATTTTACAACATTCCTGTCGTGTCGTCGCCTGCTTCTCGATGGGGATATTATATACGTCTATAACGTTGTATATTCTAACCTAACGCAACCTAACATCTGGGATGTAATATTTTACAACATTCCTGGCGTGTCGTCGCCTACTTCTGGATGGGGACATTATATACATCTATAACGTCATATATCCTAACCTAAGGGAACCTAACATCTCGGCTGTAATATTTTACAACATTCCTGGCGTGTCGTCGCCTACTTCTCGATGGGGACATTATATACATCTATAACGTTGTATATTCTAACCTAACGCAACCTAACATCTGGGATTTAATATTTTAGAACATTCCTGGCATGTAGGTCCCTACTTCTCGGTGGGAACATTCTATACGTCTATAACGTTGTATATCCTAACCTAAGGGAACCTAACATCTCGGGTGTAATATTTTACAACATTGCTGACGCGTCGGCCCCTATTTCTCGGTGGGAACATTCTATACGTCTATAACGTTGTATATCCTAACCTAAGGGAACCTAACATCTCGGGTGTAATATTTTAGAACATTCCTGACGCGTCGGTCCCTATTTCTTGGTGGGAACATTATATACGTCTATAACGTTATATATCCTAGCCTACGGCAACCTAACTTGTCGAATGTAATACTTTACAACATTCCTGGCGTGTCGTCGCCTACTTCTCGATGGGGACATTATATACGTCTATAACGTTGTATATTCTAACCTAACGCAACCTAACATCTGGGATGTAGTATTTTACAACTGTCCTGGCGTGTCGTCGCCTACTTCTGGATGGGGACATTATATACATCTATAACGTCATATATCCTAACCTAAGGGAACCTAACATCTCGGGTGTAATATTTTACAACATTCCTGTCGTGTCGTCGCCTGCTTCTCGATGGTGACATTCTATACGTCTATAACGTTGTATATCCTAACCTAAGGGAACCTAACATCTGGGATGTAATATTTTACAACATTCCTGGCATGTCGGTCCCTACGTCTCCGTGGGTACATTATATACGTCTATAACGTTGTATATCCTAACCTAACGCAACCTAACATCTGGGATGCAATATTTTAAAACATTCCTGGCATGTCGATCCCTACGTCTCGGTGGGAACGTTATATACGTCTATAACGATATATATCCTAAGCTAAGGGTACCTTACATCTCGGATGTAATATTTTACAACATTCCTGGCGCTTCGGCTGCTACTTTTCGGTGGGAACATTATATACGTCTATAACGTTACATATCCTAACGTATGGCAACATAACATCTCGGATGTTATATTTTACAACATTCCTGCCGATTCCGAGCCTGCTTCTCGATGGGGACTTTATATACATCTATAACGTTGTATATCCTAACCTAAGGCAACCTAACATATCGGATGTAATATTTTACAACATTCTGGCGTGTTGTCGCCTGCTTCTCCATGGGGACATTATATACGTCTATAACGTTGTATATTCTAACCTATCGCAACCTAACATCAGGGATGTAATATTTTACAACAGTCCTGGCGTGTCGTCGCCTACTTCTGGATGGGGACATTATATACATCTATAACGTCATATATCCTAACCTAAGGGAACCTAACATCTCGGGTGTAATATTTTACAACTTTCCTGGCGTGTCGCTGCCTACTTCTCGATGGGGACATTATATACATCTATAACGTTGTTTATCATAACCTAAGGCAACCTAACATCTCGGATGTAATATTTTACAACATTCCTGGTATGTCGGGCCCTACTTCTCGGTGGGAACATTATATACGTCTATAACGTTACATATTCTAACGTATGGCAACATAACATCTCGGATGTTATATTTTACAACATTCCTGCCGCTTCCGCGCCTGCTTCTCGATGGGGACTTTATATACATCTATAACGTTGTATATCCTAACCTAAGGCAACCTAAAATATCGGATGTAATATTTTACAGCATTCTGGCGTGTCGTCGCCTGCTCCTCCATGGGGACATTATATACGTCTATAACCTTGTATATACTAACCTAACGCAACCTAACATCTGGGATGTAATATTTTACAACATTCCTGGCGTGTCGTCGCCTACTTCTCGTAGGGAACATTGTATACGTCTATAACGATATATATCCTAGCCTAAGGCAACCCAACATGTCGAATGTAATATTTTACATCATTCCTTTCGTGTCGTCGCCTGCTTCTCGATGGGTACATTATATACGTCTATAACGTTGTATATTCTAACCTAACGCAACCTAACATCTGGGATGTAATATTTTACAACATTCCTGGCGTGTCGTCGCCTACTTCTGGATGGGGACATTATATACATCTATAACGTCATATATCCTAGCCTAAGGGAACCTAACATCTCGGGTGTAATATTTTACAACATTCCTGGCGTGTCGTCGCCTACTTCTCGATGGGGACATTATATACATCTATAACGTTGTATATCCTAACCTAAGGCAACCTAACATATCGTATGTAATATTTTACAACATTCTGGCGTGTCGTCGCCTGCTTCTCCATGGGGACATTATATACGTTTATAACCTTGTATATACTAACCTAACGCAACATAACATCTGCGATGTAATACTTTACAACATTCCTGGCGTGTCGTCGCCTACTTCTCGATGGGGACATTATATACATCTATAACGTTGTATATCATAACCTAAGGCAACCTAACATCTCGGATGTAATATTTTACAACATTCCTGGTATGTCGGGCCCTACTTCTCGGTGGGAACATTGTATACGTCTATAACGTTATATATCCTAGCCTAAGGCAACCCAACTTGTAGAATGTAATATTTTACAACATTCCTGCCGTGTCGTCGCCTGCTTCTCGATGGGGACATTATATACGTCTATAACGTTGTATATTCTAACCTAACGCAACCTAACATCCGGGATGTAATATTTTACAACATTCCTGGCGTGTCGTCGCCTACTTCTGGATGGGGACATTATATACATCTATAACGTCATATATCCTAACCTAAGGGAACCTAACTTCTCGGGTGTAATATTTTACAACTTTCCTGGCGTGCCGTTGCCTACTTCTCGATGGGGACATTATATACATCTATAACGTTGTTTATCATAACCTAAGGCAACCTAACATCTCGGATGTAATATTTTACAACATTCCTGGTATGTCGGGCCCTACTTCTCGGTGGGAACATTATATACGTCTATAACGTTACATATTCTAACGTATGGCAACATAACATCTCGGATGTTATATTTTACAACATTCCTGCCGCTTCCGCGCCTGCTTCTCGATGGGGACTTTATATACATCTATAACGTTGTATATCCTAACCTAAGGCCACCTAACATATCGGATGTAATATTTTACAGCATTCTGGCGTGTCGTCGCCTGCTCCTCCATGGGGACATTATATACGTCTATAACCTTGTATATACTAACCTAACGCAACCTAACATATGGGATGTAATATTTTACAACATTCCTGGCGTGTCGTCGCCTACTTCTCGGTGGGAACATTGTATACGTCTATAACGATATATATCCTAGCCTAAGGCAACCTAACATGTCGAATGTAATATTTTACAACATTCCTTTCGTGTCGTCGCCTGCTTCTCGATGGGGACATTCTATACGTCTATAACGTTGTATATTCTAACCTAACGCAACCTAACATCTGGGATGTAATATTTTACAACATTCCTGGCGTGTCGTCGCCTACTTCTGGATGGGGACATTATATACATCTATAACGTCATATATCCTAGCCTAAGGGAACCTAACATCTCGGGTGTAATATTTTATAACATTCCTGGCGTGTCGTCGCCTACTTCTCGATGGGGACATTATATACATCTATAACGTTGTATATCCTAACCTAAGGCAACCTAACATATCGTATGTAATATTTTACAACATTCTGGCGTGTCGTCGCCTGCTTCTCCATGGGGACATTATATACGTTTATAACCTTGTATATACTAACCTAACGCAACCTAACATCTGGGATGTAATATTTTACAACATTCCTGGCGTGTCGTCGCCTACTTCTGGATGGGGACATTATATACATCTATAACGTCATATATCCTAACCTAAGGGAACCTAACATCTCGGGTGTAATATTTTACAACATTCCTGTCGTGTCGTCGCCTGCTTCTCGATGGGGACATTCTATACGTCTATAACGTTGTATATCCTAACCTAAGGGAAACTAACATCTCGGGTGTAATATTTTAGAACATTCCTGACGCGTCAGTCCCTATTTCTCGGTGGGAACATTATATACGTCTATAACGTTATATATCCTAGCCTAAGGCAACATAACTTGTAGAATGTAATATTTTACAACAGTCCTGGCGTGTCGTCGCCTACTTCTGGATGGGGACATTTTATACATCTATAACCTCGTATATACTAACCTAACGCAACCTAACATCTGGGATGTAATATTTTACAATATTCCTGGCATGTCGGTCCCTACGTCTCCGTGGGTACATTATATACGTCTATAACGTTGTATATCCTAACCTAACGCAACCTAACATCTGGGATGTAATATTTTAAAACATTCCTGGCATGTCGGTCCCTACGTCTCGGTGGGAACGTTATATACGTCTATAACGATATATATCCTAACCTAAGGGTACCTTACATCTCGGATGTAATTTTTTACAACATTCCTGGTATGTCGGTCCCTACTTCTCGGTGGGAACATTGTATACGTCTATAACGTTATATATCCTAGCCTACGGCAACCTTACTTGTCGAATGTAATATTTTACAACATTCCTGGCGTGTCGTCGCCTACTTCTCGATGGGGACATTATATACATCTATAACGTTGTATATCCTAACCTAAGGCAACCTAACATCTCGGATGTAATATTTTACAACATTCTGGCGTGTCGCCGCCTGCTTCTCGATGGGGACATTATATACGTCTATAACGTTGTATATACTAACCTAACGCAACCTAACATCTGGGATGTAATATTTTACAACATTCCTGGCATGTCGGTCCCTACGTCTCCGTGGGTACATTATATACGTCTGTAACGTTGTATATCCTAACCTAACGCAACCTAACGTCTGGGATGTAATATTTTAAAACAATCCTGGTATGTCGGTCCCTACGTCTCGGTGGGAACATTATATACGTCTATAACGATATATATCCTAACCTAAGGCAACCTAACATCTCGGATGTAATATTTTACAACATTCCTGGCGCTTCGGCTGCTACTTTTCGGTGGGAACGTTATATACGTCTATAACGTTACATATCCTAACGTATGGCAACATAACAGCTCGGATGTTATATTTTACAACATTCCTGCCGTGTCGTCGCCTGCTTCTCGATGGGGACATTATATACGTCTATAACGTTGTATATCCTAACCTAACGCATCCTAACATCTGGGATGTAATATTTTACAACATTCCTGTCGTGTCGTCACCTGCTTCTCCATGGGGACATTCTATACGTCTATAACGTTGTATATCCTAACCTAAGGGAACCTAACTTCTCGGGTGCAATATTTTACAACATTCCTGGCGTGTCGTCGCCTACTTCTCGATGGGGACATTATATACGTCTATAACGTTGTATATCCTAACCTAACGCATCCTAACATCTGGGATGTAATATTTTAAAACATTCCTGGCATGTCGGTCCCTACGTCTCGGTGGGAACGTTATATACGTCTATAACGATATATATCCTAACCTAAGGATACCTTACATCTCGGATGTAATTTTTTACAACATTCCTGGTATGTCGGGCCCTACTTCTCGGTGGGAACATTGTATACGTCTATAACGATATATATCCTAGCCTAAGGCAACCTAACATGAAGGAATGTAATATTTTAAAACATTCCTGTCGTGTCGTCGCCTGCTTCTCGATGGGGACATTCTATACGTCTATAACGTTGTATATCCTAACCTAAGGGAACCTAACATCTCGGGTGTAATATTTTAGAACATTCCTGACGCGTCAGTCCCTATTTCTCGGTGGGAACATTATATACGTCTATAACGTTATTTATCCTAGCCTAATGCAACTCAACTTTTAGGATGTAATATTTTACAACATTCCTGGCGTGTCGTCGCCTACTTCTCGATGGGGACATTATATACATCTATAAAGTCATATATCCTAACCTAAGGGAACCTAACATCTCGGGTGTAATATTTTACAACATTCCTGTCGTGTCGTCGCCTGCTTCTCGATGGGGACATTCTATACGTCTATAACGTTGTATATCCTAACCTAAGGGAACCTAACATCTCGGGTGTAATATGTTAGAACATTCCTGACGCTTCAGTCCCTATTTCTCGGTGGGAACATTATATACGTCTATAACGTTATATATCCTAACCTAAGGCAACCTAACTTGTAGAATGTAATATTTTGCAACAGTCCTGGCGTGTCGTCGCCTACTTCTGGATGGGGACATTATATATATCTATAACGTCATATATCCTAACCTAAGGGAAACAACATCTCGGGTGTAATATTTTACAACATTCCTGGCGTGTCCGCCCGTACCTCTCGGTGGGGACATTATATACGTCTATAACGTTGTTTATGCTAACCTAAGGCAACCTAACATCTCGCATGTAATATTTTACAACATTCCTGGCATTTCGGCCCGTAGTTCTCGGTGGTAACATTATATACGTCTATAACGATATATATCCTAACCCAAGGCAACCTAACATCTGGGATGTAATAGTTGGCAACATTCCTGGCGTGTCGGCCCCTATTTCTCGGTGGGAACATTATATACGTCTATAGCGTTATATATCCTACCCTATGGCGACCTAACATGTCGGATGTAATCTTTTACGACATTCCTGGCATGTCAGTCCCTACTTCTTGGTGGGAGCATTGTATACGTCTATAACGATATATATCCTAGCCTAAGGCAACCTGACATCTCAGATGTAATATTTTACAACATTCTGGCGTCTCGTCGCCTGCTTCTCGATGGGGACATTATATACGTCTATAACCTTGTATATACTAACCTAACGCAACTTAACATCTGGGATGTCATATTTTACAACATTCCTGGCATGTCGGTCCCTACGTCTCCGTGGTTACATTATATACGTCTATAACGTTGTATATCATAACCTAACGCAACCTAACATCTGGGATGTAATATTTTAAAACATTCCTGGCATGTCGGTCCCTACGTCTCGGTGGGGACATTATATACGTCTATAACGATATATATCCTAACCTAAGGCAACCTAACTTCTCGGATGTAATATTTTACAACATTCCTGGCGCTTCGGCTGCTACTTTTCGGTGGGAACATTATATACGTCTATAACGGTACATATCCTAACGTATGGCAACAAAACATCTCGGATGTTATATTTTACAACATTCCTGGCGTGTCGTCGCCTGCTTCTCGATGGGGACATTATATACGTCTATAACGTTGTATATACTAACCTAACGCAACCTAACATTTGGGATGTAATATTTTACAACATTGCTGACGCGTCAGCCCCTATTTCTTTGTGGGATCATTCTATACGTCTATAACGTTGTATATCCTAACCTAAGGGAACCTAACATCTCGGGTGTAATATTTTACAACATTCCTGGCATGTCGGCCCCTACTTCTCGGTGGGAAAATTGTATACGTCTATAACGATATATATGCTAGCCTAAGGCAACCTAACATGTCGAATGTAATATTTTACAACATTCCTGTCGTGTCGTCGCCTGCTTCACGATGGGGACATTATATACGTCTATAACGTTGTATATTCTAACCTAACGCAACCTAACATCTGGGATGTAACATTTTACTACATTCCTGGCGTGTCGTCGCCAAATTCTGGATGGGGACATTATATACATCTATAACGTTATATATCTTAACCTAAGGGAACCTAACATCTCGGATGTAATATTTTACAACATTCCTGGCATGTCGGTCCCTACTTCTCGGTGGAAACATTGTATACGTCTATAACGATGTATATACTACTCTAAGGCAACCTAACATCTCGGATGTAATATTTTACAACATTCCTGACGCGTCGGTCCCTATTTCTCGGTGGGAACATTATATACGTCTATAACGTTATATATTCTAGCCTACGGCAACCTAACTTGTCGAATGTAATATTTTACAACATTCCTGGCGTGTGGTCGCCTACTTCTCGATGGGGACATTATATACATCTATAACGTTGTATATCCTAACCTAAGGCAACCTAACATCTCGGATGTAATATTTTACAACATTCTGGCGTGTCGTCGCCTGCTTCTCGATGGGGACATTATATACGTCTGTAACGTTGTATATACTAACCCAACGCAACCTAACATTTGGGATGTAATATTTTACAACATTGCTGACGCGTCAGTCCCTATTTCTTGGTGGGATCATTCTATACGTCTATAACGTTGTATATCCTAACCTAAGGGGACCTAACATCTCGGGTGTAATATTTTACAACATTCCTGGCATGTCGGTCCCTACTTCTCGGTGGGAACATTGTATACGTCTATAACGATATATATGCTAGCCTAAGGCAACCTAACATGTCGAATGTAATATTTTACAACATTCCTGTCGTGTCGTCGCCTGCTTCTCGATGGGGACATTATATACGTCTATAACGTTGTATATTCTAACCTAACGCAACCTAACATCTGTGATGTAATATTTTACTACATTCCTGGCGTGTCGTCGCCAACTTCTGGATGGGGACATTATATACATCTATAACGTTATATATCTTAACCTAAGGGAACCTAACATCTCGGATGTAATATTTTACAACATTCCTGGCATGTCGGTCCCTACTTCTCGGTGGAAACATTGTATACGTCTATAACGATGTATATACTACTCTAAGGCAACCTAACATCTCGGATGTAATATTTTACAACATTCCTGACGCGTCGGTCCCTATTTCTCGGTGGGAACATTATATACGTCTATAACGTTATATATCCTAGCCTACGGCAACCTAACTTGTCGAATGTAATATTTTACAACATTCCTGGCGTGTGGTCGCCTACTTCTCGATGGGGACATTATATACATCTATAACGTTGTATATCCTAACCTAAGGCAACCTAACATCTCGGATGTAATATTTTACAACATTCTGGCGTGTCGTCGCCTGCTTCTCGATGGGGACATTATATACGTCTGTAACGTTGTATATACTAACCCAACGCAACCTAACATTTGGGATGTAATATTTTACAACATTGCTGACGCGTCAGTCCCTATTTCTTGGTGGGATCATTCTATACGTCTATAACGTTGTATATCCTAACCTAAGGGGACCTAACATCTCGGGTGTAATATTTTACAACATTCCTGGCATGTCGGTCCCTACTTCTCGGTGGGAACATTGTATACGTCTATAACGATATATATGCTAGCCTAAGGCAACCTAACATGTCGAATGTAATATTTTACAACATTCCTGTCGTGTCGTCGCCTGCTTCTCGATGGGGACATTATATACGTCTATAACGTTGTATATTCTAACCTAACGCAACCTAACATCTGTGATGTAATATTTTACTACATTCCTGGCGTGTCGTCGCCAACTTCTGGATGGGGACATTATATACATCTATAACGTTGTATATCCTAACCTAAGGCAACCTAACATCTCGGATGTAATATTTTACAACATTCTGGCGTGTCGTCGCCTGCTTCTCGATGGGGACATTATATACATCTATAACGTTATATATCTTAACCTAAGGGAACCTAACATCTCGGATGTAATATTTTACAACATTCCTGGCATGTCGGTCCCTACTTCTCGGTGGAAACATTGTATACGTCTATAACGATGTATATACTACTCTAAGGCAACCTAACATCTGGGATGTAATATTTTACAACATTCCTGGCATGTCGGTCCCTACGTCTCCGTGGGTGCATTATATACGTCTGGAACGTTGTATATCCTAACCTAAGGCAACCTAACATCTCGGATGTAATATTTTACAACATTCTGGCGTGTCGTCGCCTGCTTCTCGATGGGGACATTATATACGTCTGTAACGTTGTATATACTAACCCAACGCAACCTAACATTTGGGATGTAATATTTTACAACATTGCTGACGCGTCAGTCCCTATTTCTTGGTGGGATCATTCTATACGTCTATAACGTTGTATATCCTAACCTAAGGGGACCTAACATCTCGGGTGTAATATTTTACAACATTCCTGGCATGTCGGTCCCTACTTCTCGGTGGGAACATTGTATACGTCTATAACGATATATATGCTAGCCTAAGGCAACCTAACATGTCGAATGTAATATTTTACAACATTCCTGTCGTGTCGTCGCCTGCTTCTCGATGGGGACATTATATACGTCTATAACGTTGTATATTCTAACCTAACGCAACCTAACATCTGTGATGTAATATTTTACTACATTCCTGGCGTGTCGTCGCCAACTTCTGGATGGGGACATTATATACATCTATAACGTTATATATCTTAACCTAAGGGAACCTAACATCTCGGATGTAATATTTTACAACATTCCTGGCATGTCGGTCCCTACTTCTCGGTGGAAACATTGTATACGTCTATAACGATGTATATACTACTCTAAGGCAACCTAACATCTCGGATGTAATATTTTACAACATTCCTGACGCGTCGGTCCCTATTTCTCGGTGGGAACATTATATACGTCTATAACGTTATATATCCTAGCCTACGGCAACCTAACTTGTCGAATGTAATATTTTACAACATTCCTGGCGTGTGGTCGCCTACTTCTCGATGGGGACATTATATACATCTATAACGTTGTATATCCTAACCTAAGGCAACCTAACATCTCGGATGTAATATTTTACAACATTCTGGCGTGTCGTCGCCTGCTTCTCGATGGGGACATTATATACGTCTGTAACGTTGTATATACTAACCCAACGCAACCTAACATTTGGGATGTAATATTTTACAACATTGCTGACGCGTCAGTCCCTATTTCTTGGTGGGATCATTCTATACGTCTATAACGTTGTATATCCTAACCTAAGGGGACCTAACATCTCGGGTGTAATATTTTACAACATTCCTGGCATGTCGGTCCCTACTTCTCGGTGGGAACATTGTATACGTCTATAACGATATATATGCTAGCCTAAGGCAACCTAACATGTCGAATGTAATATTTTACAACATTCCTGTCGTGTCGTCGCCTGCTTCTCGATGGGGACATTATATACGTCTATAACGTTGTATATTCTAACCTAACGCAACCTAACATCTGTGATGTAATATTTTACTACATTCCTGGCGTGTCGTCGCCAACTTCTGGATGGGGACATTATATACATCTATAACGTTATATATCTTAACCTAAGGGAACCTAACATCTCGGATGTAATATTTTACAACATTCCTGGCATGTCGGTCCCTACTTCTCGGTGGAAACATTGTATACGTCTATAACGATGTATATACTACTCTAAGGCAACCTAACATCTCGGATGTAATATTTTACAACATTCCTGACGCGTCGGTACCTATTTCTCGGTGGGAACATTATATACGTCTATAACGTTATATATCCTAGCCTACGGCAACCTAACTTGTCGAATGTAATATTTTACAACATTCCTGGCGTGTGGTCGCCTACTTCTCGATGGGGACATTATATACATCTATAACGTTGTATATCCTAACCTAAGGCAACCTAACATCTCGGATGTAATATTTTACAACATTCTGGCGTGTCGTCGCCTGCTTCTCGATGGGGACATTATATACATCTATAACGTTATATATCTTAACCTAAGGGAACCTAACATCTCGGATGTAATATTTTACAACATTCCTGGCATGTCGGTCCCTACTTCTCGGTGGAAACATTGTATACGTCTATAACGATGTATATACTACTCTAAGGCAACCTAACATCTGGGATGTAATATTTTACAACATTCCTGGCATGTCGGTCCCTACGTCTCCGTGGGTGCATTATATACGTCTGGAACGTTGTATATCCTAACCTAACGCAACCTAACATCTGGGATGTAATATTTTACAACATTCCTGGCGTGTCGTAGCCTACTTCTGGATGGGGACATTATATACGTCTATAACGTTGTATATCCTAACCTAAGGCAACCTGAAATCTGGGATGTATTATTTTACAACATTCCTGGCATGTCGGTACCTACGTCTCGGTGGGAACATTCTATATGTCTATAACGTTGTATATCCTAACCTAAGGGAACCTAACATCTCGGGTGTAATATTTTACATCATTCCTGACGCGTCGGCCCCTATTTCTCGGTGGGAACATTATATACGTCTATAACGTTATATATTATAACCTAAGGCAACCTAACATCTCTACCGTAATATTTTACAACATTCCTGGCGTGACGGCTCCTACTTCTCGATGGGGACATTATATACATCTATGACGTTATATATCTTAACCTAAGGGAACCTAACATCTCGGATGTAATATTTTACAACATTCCTGGCATGTCGGTCCCTACTTCTCGGTGGAAACTTTGTATACGTCTATAACGATGTATATACTACTCTAAGGCAACCTAACATCTCGGATGTAATATTTTACAACATTCCTGACGCGTCGGTCCCTATTTCTCGGTGGGAACATTATATACGTCTATAACGTTATATATCCTAGCCTACGGCAACCTAACATCTGGGATGTAATATTTTACAACATTCCTGGCATGTCGGTCCCCACGTCTCGGTAGGAACATTATATAAGTCTATAGCGATATGTATCCTAACCTAAAGCAATCTAACAACTCGTGTGTAATATTTTACAACATTCCTGGCATGTCGGTCCCTACATCTCGGTGGGGACATTCTATACGTCTATAACGTTGTATATACTAACCTAAGGGAACCTAACATCTCGGGTCTAATATTTTACAACATTCCTGACGCGTCGGCCCCTATTTCTCGGTGGGAATATTATATACGTCTATAACGTTATATATCCTAGCCTAAGGCATCCCAACATGTCGAATGTAATAATTTACAACATTCTGGCGTGTCGTCGCCTGCTTCTCGAAGGGGACATTATATACGTCTATAACGTTGTATATCCTAACCTAACGCAACCTTACATCTGGGATGTAATATTTTACAACATTCCTGGCATGTCGTTCCCCACGTCTCGGTGGGAACATTATATAAGTCTATAACGTTATATATCCTAACCTAAAGCAACCTAACAACTCGTGTGTTATATTTTATAACATTCCTGGCGTGTCGTCGCCTGCTTCTCGATGGGGAAATTATATACGTCTATAACGTTGTATATCCTAACCCAAAGCAACCTAACTTCTCTGATGTAATATTTTGCAACATTCCTGGCATGTCGGTCCCCACGTCTCGGTAGGAACATTATATAAGTCTATAACGATATATATCCTAACCTAAAGCAACCTAACAACTCGTGTGTAATATTTTACAACATTCCTGGCATGTCGGTCCATACATCTCGGTGGGAACATTCTATACGTCTATAACGTTGTATATCCTAACCTAAGGGAACCTAACATTTCGGGTGTAATATTTTGCAACATTCCTGACGCGTCGGCCCCTATTTCTCGGGGGGAATATTATATACGTCTATAACGTTACATATCCTAGCCTAAGGCAACCTAACATGTCGAATGTAATATTTTACAACATTCTGGAGTGTCGTCGCCTGCTTCTCAAAGGGGACATTATATACGTCTATAACGTTGTATGTCCTAACCTAACGCAACCTAACATCTGGGATGTAATATTTTACAACATTCCTGACGCGTCGGCCCCTATTTTTCGGTGGGAATATTATATACGTCTATAACGTTATATATCCTAGCCTAAGGCAACCCAACATGTCGAATGTAATATTTTACAACATTCCTGGCGTGTCGTCGCCTACATCTCAAAGGGGACATTATATACGTCTATAACGTTGTATATCCTAACCTAACGCAACCTAACATCTGGGATGTAATATTTTACAACATTCGTGACGCGTCGGCCCCTATTTCTCGGTGGGAATATTATATACGTCTACAACGTTATATATCCTAGCCTAAGGCGACCTAACATGTCAAATGTAATATTTTACATCATTCCTGTCGTGTCGGCCCGTAGTTCTCGGTGGTAACATTATATACGTCTATAAGGTTAGATATCCTAGCCTAAGGCAAGCTGACATGTCGCATGTAATATTGTACAACATTCCTGGTGTGTCGTCACCTACTTCTGGATGGGGACATTATATACATCTATAACGTTGTACATCCTAACCTAAGGCAACCTAACATATCGGATGTAATATTTTACAACATTCCTGACGCGTCGGCCCCTATTTCTCGGTGGGAATATTATATACGTCTATAACGTTATATATCCTAGCCTAAGGCAACCTAACATGTCGAATGTAATATTTTACAACATTCCTGTCGTGTCGTCGCCTGCTTCACGATGGGGACATTATATACGTCTATAACGTTGTATATTCTAACCTAACGCAACCTACCATCTGGGATGTAACATTTTACTACATTCCTGGCGTGTCGTCGCCAACTTCTGGATGGGGACATTATATACATCTATAACGTTATATATCTTAACCTAAGGGAACCTAACATCTCGGATGTAATATTTTACAACATTCCTGGCATGTCGGTCCCTACTTCTCGGTGGAAACATTGTATACGTCTATAACGATGTATATACTACTCTAAGGCAACCTAACATCTGGGATGTAATATTTTACAACATTCCTGGCATGTCGGTCCCTACGTCTCCGTGGGTGCATTATATACGTCTGGAACGTTGTATATCCTAACCTAACGCAACCTAACATCTGGGATGTAATATTTTACAACATTCCTGGCGTGTCGTAGCCTACTTCTGGATGGGGACATTATATACGTCTATAACGTTGTATATCCTAACCTAAGGCAACCTGAAATCTGGGATGTATTATTTTACAACATTCCTGGCATGTCGGTACCTACGTCTCGGTGGGAACATTCTATATGTCTATAACGTTGTATATCCTAACCTAAGGGAACCTAACATCTCGGGTGTAATATTTTACATCATTCCTGACGCGTCGGCCCCTATTTCTCGGTGGGAACATTATATACGTCTATAACGTTATATATTATAACCTAAGGCAACCTAACATCTCTACCGTAATATTTTACAACATTCCTGGCGTGACGGCTCCTACTTCTCGATGGGGACATTATATACATCTATGACGTTATATATCTTAACCTAAGGGAACCTAACATCTCGGATGTAATATTTTACAACATTCCTGGCATGTCGGTCCCTACTTCTCGGTGGAAACTTTGTATACGTCTATAACGATGTATATACTACTCTAAGGCAACCTAACATCTCGGATGTAATATTTTACAACATTCCTGACGCGTCGGTCCCTATTTCTCGGTGGGAACATTATATACGTCTATAACGTTATATATCCTAGCCTACGGCAACCTAACATCTGGGATGTAATATTTTACAACATTCCTGGCATGTCGGTCCCCACGTCTCGGTAGGAACATTATATAAGTCTATAGCGATATGTATCCTAACCTAAAGCAATCTAACAACTCGTGTGTAATATTTTACAACATTCCTGGCATGTCGGTCCCTACATCTCGGTGGGGACATTCTATACGTCTATAACGTTGTATATACTAACCTAAGGGAACCTAACATCTCGGGTCTAATATTTTACAACATTCCTGACGCGTCGGCCCCTATTTCTCGGTGGGAATATTATATACGTCTATAACGTTATATATCCTAGCCTAAGGCATCCCAACATGTCGAATGTAATATTTTACAACATTCTGGAGTGTCGTCGCCTGCTTCTCAAAGGGGACATTATATACGTCTATAACGTTGTATGTCCTAACCTAACGCAACCTAACATCTGGGATGTAATATTTTACAACATTCCTGACGCGTCGGCCCCTATTTTTCGGTGGGAATATTATATACGTCTATAACGTTATATATCCTAGCCTAAGGCAACCCAACATGTCGAATGTAATATTTTACAACATTCCTGACGTGTCGTCGCCTACATCTCAAAGGGGACATTATATACGTCTATAACGTTGTATATCCTAACCTAACGCAACCTAACATCTGGGATGTAATATTTTACAACATTCGTGACGCGTCGGCCCCTATTTCTCGGTGGGAATATTATATACGTCTACAACGTTATATATCCTAGCCTAAGGCGACCTAACATGTCAAATGTAATATTTTACATCATTCCTGTCGTGTCGGCCCGTAGTTCTCGGTGGTAACATTATATACGTCTATAAGGTTAGATATCCTAGCCTAAGGCAAGCTGACATGTCGCATGTAATATTGTACAACATTCCTGGTGTGTCGTCACCTACTTCTGGATGGGGACATTATATACATCTATAACATTGTACATCCTAACCTAAGGCAACCTAACATATCGGATGTAATATTTTACAACATTCCTGACGCATCGGCCCTATTTCTCGGTGGGAATATTATATACGTCTATAACGTTATATATCCTAGCCTAAGGCAACCTAACATCTCGGATGTAATATTTTACAACATTCCTGGCGTGTCGTCGCCTGCTTCTCGATGGGGACATTATATACGTCTATAACGTTGTATATCCTAACCCAAAGCAACCTAACTTCTGGGATGTAATATTTTACAACATTCCTGGCATGTCGGTCCCCACGTCTCGTTGGGAACATTATATAAGTCTATAACGATATATATCCTAACCTAAAGCAACCTAACAACTCGAATGTAATATTTTAGAATATCCCTGGCATGTCTGTCCCTACATCTCGGTGGGAACATTCTATACGTCTATAACGTCGTATATCCTAACCTAAGGGAACCTAACATTTCGGGTGTAATATTTTACAACATTCCTGACGCGTCGGCCCCTATTTCTCGGGGGGAATATTATATACGTCTATAACGTGACATATCCTGGCCTAAGGCAACCTAACATGTCGAATGTAATATTTTACAACATTCCTGACGCGTCGGCCCCTATCTCTCGGTGGGAATATTATATACGTCTATAACGTTATATATCCTAGCCTAAGGCAACCTAACATTTCGGATGTAATATTTTACAACATTCCTGGCGTGTCGTCGCCTGCTTCTCGATGGGGACATTATATACGTCTATAACTTTGTATATCCTAACCCAAAGCAACCTAACTTCTGGGATGTAATATTTTACAACATTCCTGGCATGTCGGTCCCCACGTCTCGGTGGGAACATTATATAAGTCTATAACGATATATCCTAACCTAAAGGAACCTAACAACTCGGATGTAATATTTTAGAACATTCCTGGCATGTCGGTCCCTACATCTCGGTGTGGACATTCTATACGTCTATAACGTTGTATATCCTAACCTAAGGGAACCTAACATTTCGGGTGTAATATTTTGCAACATTCCTGACGCGTCGGCCCCTATTTCTCGGTGGGAATATTATATGCGTCTATAACGTTATATATCCTAGCCTAAGGCAACCTAACATATCTGATGTAATATTTTACAACATTCCTGACGCGTCGGCCCCTATTTCTCGGTGGGAATATTATATACGTCTATAACGTTATATATCCTAGCCTAAGGCAACCTAACATGTCGAATGTAATATTTTATAACATTCTGGCGTGTCGTCGCCTGCTTCTCAAAGGGGACATTATATACGTCTATAACGTTGTATATCCTAACCTAACGCAACCTAACATCTGGGATGTAATATTTTACAACATTCCTGACGCGTCGGCCCCTACTTCTCGGTGGGAATATTATATACGTCTACAACGTTATATATCCTAACCTAAGGCGACCTAACATGTCGAATGTAATATTTTACATCATTGCTGTCGTGTCGGCCCGTAGTTCTCGGTGGTAACATTATATACGTCTATAAGGTTAGATATCCTAGCCTAAGGCAACCTAACATGTCGCATGTAATATTGTACAACATTCCTGGTGTGTCGTCACCTACTTCTGGATGGGGACATTATATACATCTATAACGTTGTACATCCTAACCTAAGGCAACCTAACATATCGGATGTAATATTTTACAACATTCCTGACGCGTCGGCCCCTATTTCTCGGTGGGAATATTATATACGTCTATAACGTTATATATCCTAGCCTAAGGCAACCTAGCATCTCGGATGTAATATTTTACAACATTCCTGGCGTGTCGTCGCCTGCTTCTCGATGGGGACATTATATACGTCTATAACGTTGTATATCCTAACCCAAAGCAACCTAACTTCTGGGATGTAATATTTTACAACATTCCTGGCATGTCGGCCCCACGTCTCGGTGGGAACATTATATAAGTCTATAACGATATATATCCTAACCTAAAGGAACCTAACAACTCGGATGTAATATTTTAGAACATTCCTGGCATGTCGGTCCCTACATCTCGGTGTGGACATTCTATACGTCTATAACGTTGTATATCCTAACCTAAGGGAACCTAACATTTCGGGTGTAATATTTTGCAACATTCCTGACGCGTCGGCCCCTATTTCTCGGTGGGAATATTATATGCGTCTATAACGTTATATATCCTAGCCTAAGGCAACCTAACATGTCGAATGTAATATTTTATAACATTCTGGCGTGTCGTCGCCTGCTTCTCAAAGGGGACATTATATACGTCTATAACGTTGTATATCCTAACCTAAAGCAACCTAACATATCGGATGTAATATTTTTCAACATTCCTGGCGTGTCGTCGCCTGCATCTCGATGGGGACATTGTATACGTCTATAACGTTGTATATCCTAACCCAAAGCAACCTAACTTCTGGGATGTAATATTTTACAACATTCCTGGCATGTCGGTCCCCACGTCTCGGTAGGAACATTATATAAGTCTATAGCGATATATATCCTAACCTAAAGCAACCTAACAACTCGTGTGTAATATTTTACAACATTCCTGGCATGTCGGTCCCTACATCTCGGTGTGGACATTCTATACGTCTATAACGTTGTATATCCTAACCTAAGGGAACCTAACATTTCGGGTGTAATATTTTGCAACATTCCTGACGCGTCGGCCCCTATTTCTCGGTGGGAATATTATATGCGTCTATAACGTTATATATCCTAGCCTAAGGCAACCTAACATATCTGATGTAATATTTTACAACATTCCTGACGCGTCGGCCCCTATTTCTCGGTGGGAATATTATATACGTCTATAACGTTATATATCCTAGCCTAAGGCAACCTAACATGTCGAATGTAATATTTTATAACATTCTGGCGTGTCGTCGCCTGCTTCTCAAAGGGGACATTATATACGTCTATAACGTTGTATATCCTAACCTAACGCAACCTAACATCTGGGATGTAATATTTTACAACATTCCTGACGCGTCGGCCCCTACTTCTCGGTGGGAATATTATATACGTCTACAACGTTATATATCCTAACCTAAGGCGACCTAACATGTCGAATGTAATATTTTACATCATTGCTGTCGTGTCGGCCCGTAGTTCTCGGTGGTAACATTATATACGTCTATAAGGTTAGATATCCTAGCCTAAGGCAACCTAACATGTCGCATGTAATATTGTACAACATTCCTGGTGTGTCGTCACCTACTTCTGGATGGGGACATTATATACATCTATAACGTTGTACATCCTAACCTAAGGCAACCTAACATATCGGATGTAATATTTTACAACATTCCTGACGCGTCGGCCCCTATTTCTCGGTGGGAATATTATATACGTCTATAACGTTATATATCCTAGCCTAAGGCAACCTAGCATCTCGGATGTAATATTTTACAACATTCCTGGCGTGTCGTCGCCTGCTTCTCGATGGGGACATTATATACGTCTATAACGTTGTATATCCTAACCCAAAGCAACCTAACTTCTGGGATGTAATATTTTACAACATTCCTGGCATGTCGGCCCCACGTCTCGGTGGGAACATTATATAAGTCTATAACGATATATATCCTAACCTAAAGGAACCTAACAACTCGGATGTAATATTTTAGAACATTCCTGGCATGTCGGTCCCTACATCTCGGTGTGGACATTCTATACGTCTATAACGTTGTATATCCTAACCTAAGGGAACCTAACATTTCGGGTGTAATATTTTGCAACATTCCTGACGCGTCGGCCCCTATTTCTCGGTGGGAATATTATATGCGTCTATAACGTTATATATCCTAGCCTAAGGCAACCTAACATGTCGAATGTAATATTTTATAACATTCTGGCGTGTCGTCGCCTGCTTCTCAAAGGGGACATTATATACGTCTATAACGTTGTATATCCTAACCTAAAGCAACCTAACATATCGGATGTAATATTTTTCAACATTCCTGGCGTGTCGTCGCCTGCATCTCGATGGGGACATTGTATACGTCTATAACGTTGTATATCCTAACCCAAAGCAACCTAACTTCTGGGATGTAATATTTTACAACATTCCTGGCATGTCGGTCCCCACGTCTCGGTAGGAACATTATATAAGTCTATAGCGATATATATCCTAACCTAAAGCAACCTAACAACTCGTGTGTAATATTTTACAACATTCCTGGCATGTCGGTCCCTACATCTCGGTGGGGACATTCTATACGTCTATAACGTTGTACATACTAACCTAAGGGAACCTAACATCTCGGGTCTAATATTTTACAACATTCCTGACGCGTCGGCCCCTATTTCTCGGTGGGAATATTATATACGTCTATAACGTTATATATCCTAGCCTAAGGCATCCCAACATGTCGAATGTAATAATTTACAACATTCTGGCGTGTCGTCGCCTGCTTCTCGAAGGGGACATTATATACGTCTATAACGTTGTATATCCTAACCTAACGCAACCTTACATCTGGGATGTAATATTTTACAACATTCCTGGCATGTCGTTCCCCACGTCTCGGTGGGAACATTATATAAGTCTATAACGATATATATCCTAACCTAAAGCAACCTAGCAACTCGTGTGTACTATTTTATAACATTCCTGGCGTGTCGTCGCCTGCTTCTCGATGGGTACATTATATACGTCTATAACGTTATATATCCGAGCCTAAGGCAACCAAACATTTCGGGTGTGATATTTTACAACATTCCTGACGCGTCGGCCCCTATTTCTCGGTAAGAATATTATATACGTCTATAACGTTATATATCCTAACGTAAGGCAACATAACATCTCGGATGTAATATTTTACAACATTCCTGGCGTGTCGTCGCCTGCTTCTCGATGGGGAAATTATATACGTCTATAACGTTGTATATCCTAACCCAAAGCAACCTAACTTCTCTGATGTAATATTTTGCAACATTCCTGGCATGTCAGTCCCCACGTCTCGGTGGGAACATTATATAAGTCTATAACAATATATATCCTAACCTAAAGCAAGCTAACATCTCGGATGTAATATTTTACAACATTCCTGGCATGTCGGTCCCTACTTCTCGGTGGGTACATTATATACGTCTATAACGTTGTATATGCTAACCTAAGGGAACCTAACATCTCGGGTGTAATATTTTACAACATTCCTGACGCGTCGGCCCCTATTTCTTGGTGGGAACATTCTATACGTCTATAACGTTGTATATCCTAACCTAAGGGAACCTAACATTTCGGGTGTAATATTTTACCACATTCCTGACGCGTCGGCCCCTATTTCTCGGTGGGAATATTATATACGTCTATAACGTTACATATCCTAGCCTAAGGCAACCTAACATGTCGAATGTAATATTTTACAACATTCTGGCCTGTCGTCGCCTGCTTCTCGAAGGGGACATTAAATACGTCTATAACGTTGTATATCCTAACCTAACGCAACCTAACATCTGGGTTGTTTTATTTTACAACATTCCTGACGCGTCGGTCCCTATTTCTCGGTAAGAATATTATATACGTCTATAACGTTATATATCCTAACGTAAGGCAACATAACATCTCGGATGTAATATTTTACAACATTCCTGGCGTGTCGTCGCCTGCTTCTCGATGGGGAAATTATATACGTCTATAACGTTGTATATCCTAACCCAAAGCAACCTAACTTCTCTGATGTAATATTTTGCAACATTCCTGGCATGTCAGTCCCCACGTCTCTGTGGGAACATTATATAAGTCTATAACAATATATATCCTAACCTAAAGCAAGCTAACATCTCGGATGTAATATTTTACAACATTCCTGGCATGTCGGTCCCTACTTCTCGGTGGGTACATTATATACGTCTATAACGTTGTATATGCTAACCTAAGGGAACCTAACATCTCGGGTGTAATATTTTACAACATTCCTGACGCGTCGGCCCCTATTTCTTGGTGGGAACATTCTATACGTCTATAACGTTGTATATCCTAACCTAAGGGAACCTAACATTTCGGGTGTAATATTTTACCACATTCCTGACGCGTCGGCCCCTATTTCTCGGGGGGGAATATTATATACGTCTATAACGTTACATATCCTAGCCTAAGGCAACCTAACATGTCGAATGTAATATTTTACAACATTCTGGCTTGTCGTCGCCTGCTTCTCAAAGGGGACATTATATACGCCTATAACGTTGTATATCCTAAGCCAACGCAACCTAACATCTGGGATGTAATATTTTACAACATTCATGACGCGTCGGCCCCTATTTCTCGGTGGGAACATTATATACGTCTATCACGTTATATATCCTAGCATAAGGCAACCTAACATATCGGATGTAATATTTTACAACAGTCCTGACGCGTCGGCCCCTATTTCTCGGTGGGAATATTATATACGTCTATAACGTTATATATCCTAGCCTAAGGCAACCTAACATGTCGAATGTAATATTTTACAACATTCTGGAGTGTCGTCGCCTGCTTCTCGATGGGGACATTATATACGTCTATAACGTTGTATATCCTAAGCCAACGCAACCTAACATCTGGGATGTAATATTTTACAACATTCATGACGCGTCGGCCCCTATTTCTCGGTGGGAACATTATATACGTCTATCACGTTATATATCCTAGCATAAGGCGACCTAACATGTCGAATGTAATATTTTACATCATTCCTGACGTGTCGGCCCGTAGTTCTCGGTGATAACATTATATACGTCTATAAGGATAGATATCCTAGCCTAAGGCAACCTATAATGTCGCATGTAATATTGTACAACATTCCTGGCGTGTCGTCATCTACTTCTGGATGGGGACATTATATACATCTATAACGTTGTAAATCCTAACCTAAGGCAACCTAACATTTCGGATGTAATATTTAACAACATTCCTGGCATGTCGGTCCCTACTTCTCGGTGGCAAAATTGTATACGTCTATAACGATATATATACTAGCCTAAGGCAACCTAACATCTCGGATGTAATATTTTACAACATTCTGGCGTGTCGGTCCCCACGTCTCGATCTGGACATTATATACGTCTATAACGATATATATCCTAACCTAAAGCAACCTAACATCTCGGGTGTAATATTTTACAACAGTCCTGACGCGTCGGCCCCTATTTCTCGGTGGGAATTTTATATACGTCTATAACGTTATATATCCTAGCCTAAGGCAACCCAACATGTCGAATGTAATATTTTACAACATTCCTGGCGTGTCGTCGCCTACTTCGCGATGGGGACATTATATACATCTATAACGTTGTATATCCTAACCTACGGCAACCTAACATTTCGGATGTAATATTTTACAACATTCCTGGCATGTCGGTCCCTACTTCTCGGTGGGAACATTCTATACGTCTATAACGTTGTATATCCTAACCTAAGGGAACCTAACATCTCGGGTGTAATATTTTACATCATTCCTGACGTGTCGGCCCGTAGTTCTCGGTGGTAACATTATATACGTCTATAATATTAGATATCCTAGCCTAAGGCAACCTAACATGTCGCATGTAATATTGTACAACATTCCTGGTGTGTCGACACCTACTTCCGGATGGGGACATTATATACATCTATAACGTTGTACATCCTAACCTAACGCAACCTAACATCTGGGATGTAATATTTTACAACATTCGTGACGCGTCGGCCCCTATTTCTCGGTGGGAATATTATATACGTCTACAACGTTATATATCCTAGCCTAAGGCGACCTAACATGTCAAATGTAATATTTTACATCATTCCTGTCGTGTCGGCCCGTAGTTCTCGGTGGTAACATTATATACGTCTATAAGGTTAGATATCCTAGCCTAAGGCAAGCTGACATGTCGCATGTAATATTGTACAACATTCCTGGTGTGTCGTCACCTACTTCTGGATAGGGACATTATATACATCTATAACATTGTACATCCTAATCTAAGGCAACCTAACATTTCGGGTGTAATATTTTGCAACATTCCTGACGCGTCGGCCCCTATTTCTCGGTGGGAATATTATATGCGTCTATAACGTTATATATCCTAGCCTAAGGCAACCTAACATATCTGATGTAATATTTTACAACATTCCTGACGCGTCGGCCCCTATTTCTCGGTGGGAATATTATATACGTCTATAACGTTATATATCCTAGCCTAAGGCAACCTAACATGTCGAATGTAATATTTTATAACATTCTGGCGTGTCGTCGCCTGCTTCTCAAAGGGGACATTATATACGTCTATAACGTTGTATATCCTAACCTAACGCAACCTAACATCTGGGATGTAATATTTTACAACATTCCTGACGCGTCGGCCCCTACTTCTCGGTGGGAATATTATATACGTCTACAACGTTATATATCCTAACCTAAGGCGACCTAACATGTCGAATGTAATATTTTACATCATTGCTGTCGTGTCGGCCCGTAGTTCTCGGTGGTAACATTATATACGTCTATAAGGTTAGATATCCTAGCCTAAGGCAACCTAACATGTCGCATGTAATATTGTACAACATTCCTGGTGTGTCGTCACCTACTTCTGGATGGGGACATTATATACATCTATAACGTTGTACATCCTAACCTAAGGCAACCTAACATATCGGATGTAATATTTTACAACATTCCTGACGCGTCGGCCCCTATTTCTCGGTGGGAATATTATATACGTCTATAACGTTATATATCCTAGCCTAAGGCAACCTAGCATCTCGGATGTAATATTTTACAACATTCCTGGCGTGTCGTCGCCTGCTTCTCGATGGGGACATTATATACGTCTATAACGTTGTATATCCTAACCCAAAGCAACCTAACTTCTGGGATGTAATATTTTACAACATTCCTGGCATGTCGGTCCCCACGTCTCGGTGGGAACATTATATAAGTCTATAACGATATATATCCTAACCTAAAGGAACCTAACAACTCGGATGTAATATTTTAGAACATTCCTGGCATGTCGGTCCCTACATCTCGGTGTGGACATTCTATACGTCTATAACGTTGTATATCCTAACCTAAGGGAACCTAACATTTCGGGTGTAATATTTTGCAACATTCCTGACGCGTCGGCCCCTATTTCTCGGTGGGAATATTATATGCGTCTATAACGTTATATATCCTAGCCTAAGGCAACCTAACATATCTGATGTAATATTTTACAACATTCCTGACGCGTCGGCCCCTATTTCTCGGTGGGAATATTATATACGTCTATAACGTTATATATCCTAGCCTAAGGCAACCAAACATGTCGAATGTAATATTTTATAACATTCTGGCGTGTCGTCGCCTGCTTCTCAAAGGGGACATTATATACGTCTATAACGTTGTATATCCTAACCTAAAGCAACCTAACATATCGGATGTAATATTTTTCAACATTCCCGGCGTGTCGTCGCCTGCATCTCGATGGGGACATTGTATACGTCTATAACGTTGTATATCCTAACCCAAAGCAACCTAACTTCTGGGATGTAATATTTTACAACATTCCTGGCATGTCGGTCCCCACGTCTCGGTAGGAACATTATATAAGTCTATAGCGATATATATCCTAACCTAAAGCAACCTAACAACTCGTGTGTAATATTTTACAACATTCCTGGCATGTCGGTCCCTACATCTCGGTGGGGACATTCTATACGTCTATAACGTTGTACATACTAACCTAAGGGAACCTAACATCTCGGGTCTAATATTTTACAACATTCCTGACGCGTCGGCCCCTATTTCTCGGTGGGAATATTATATACGTCTATAACGTTATATATCCTAGCCTAAGGCATCCCAACATGTCGAATGTAATAATTTACAACATTCTGGCGTGTCGTCGCCTGCTTCTCGAAGGGGACATTATATACGTCTATAACGTTGTATATCCTAACCTAACGCAACCTTACATCTGGGATGTAATATTTTACAACATTCCTGGCATGTCGTTCCCCACGTCTCGGTGGGAACATTATATAAGTCTATAACGATATATATCCTAACCTAAAGCAACCTAGCAACTCGTGTGTACTATTTTATAACATTCCTGGCGTGTCGTCGCCTGCTTCTCGATGGGTACATTATATACGTCTATAACGTTATATATCCGAGCCTAAGGCAACCAAACATTTCGGGTGTGATATTTTACAACATTCCTGACGCGTCGGCCCCTATTTCTCGGTAAGAATATTATATACGTCTATAACGTTATATATCCTAACGTAAGGCAACATAACATCTCGGATGTAATATTTTACAACATTCCTGGCGTGTCGTCGCCTGCTTCTCGATGGGGAAATTATATACGTCTATAACGTTGTATATCCTAACCCAAAGCAACCTAACTTCTCTGATGTAATATTTTGCAACATTCCTGGCATGTCAGTCCCCACGTCTCGGTGGGAACATTATATAAGTCTATAACAATATATATCCTAACCTAAAGCAAGCTAACATCTCGGATGTAATATTTTACAACATTCCTGGCATGTCGGTCCCTACTTCTCGGTGGGTACATTATATACGTCTATAACGTTGTATATGCTAACCTAAGGGAACCTAACATCTCGGGTGTAATATTTTACAACATTCCTGACGCGTCGGCCCCTATTTCTTGGTGGGAACATTCTATACGTCTATAACGTTGTATATCCTAACCTAAGGGAACCTAACATTTCGGGTGTAATATTTTACCACATTCCTGACGCGTCGGCCCCTATTTCTCGGTGGGAATATTATATACGTCTATAACGTTACATATCCTAGCCTAAGGCAACCTAACATGTCGAATGTAATATTTTACAACATTCTGGCCTGTCGTCGCCTGCTTCTCGAAGGGGACATTAAATACGTCTATAACGTTGTATATCCTAACCTAACGCAACCTAACATCTGGGTTGTTTTATTTTACAACATTCCTGACGCGTCGGTCCCTATTTCTCGGTAAGAATATTATATACGTCTATAACGTTATATATCCTAACGTAAGGCAACATAACATCTCGGATGTAATATTTTACAACATTCCTGGCGTGTCGTCGCCTGCTTCTCGATGGGGAAATTATATACGTCTATAACGTTGTATATCCTAACCCAAAGCAACCTAACTTCTCTGATGTAATATTTTGCAACATTCCTGGCATGTCAGTCCCCACGTCTCTGTGGGAACATTATGTAAGTCTATAACAATATATATCCTAACCTAAAGCAAGCTAACATCTCGGATGTAATATTTTACAACATTCCTGGCATGTCGGTCCCTACTTCTCGGTGGGTACATTATATACGTCTATAACGTTGTATATGCTAACCTAAGGGAACCTAACATCTCGGGTGTAATATTTTACAACATTCCTGACGCGTCGGCCCCTATTTCTTGGTGGGAACATTCTATACGTCTATAACGTTGTATATCCTAACCTAAGGGAACCTAACATTTCGGGTGTAATATTTTACCACATTCCTGACGCGTCGGCCCCTATTTCTCGGGGGGGAATATTATATACGTCTATAACGTTACATATCCTAGCCTAAGGCAACCTAACATGTCGAATGTAATATTTTACAACATTCTGGCTTGTCGTCGCCTGCTTCTCAAAGGGGACATTATATACGCCTATAACGTTGTATATCCTAAGCCAACGCAACCTAACATCTGGGATGTAATATTTTACAACATTCATGACGCGTCGGCCCCTATTTCTCGGTGGGAACATTATATACGTCTATCACGTTATATATCCTAGCATAAGGCAACCTAACATATCGGATGTAATATTTTACAACAGTCCTGACGCGTCGGCCCCTATTTCTCGGTGGAAATATTATATACGTCTATAACGTTATATATCCTAGCCTAAGGCAACCTAACATGTCGAATGTAATATTTTACAACATTCTGGAGTGTCGTCGCCTGCTTCTCGATGGGGACATTATATACGTCTATAACGTTGTATATCCTAAGCCAACGCAACCTAACATCTGGGATGTAATATTTTACAACATTCATGACGCGTCGGCCCCTATTTCTCGGTGGGAACATTATATACGTCTATCACGTTATATATCCTAGCATAAGGCGACCTAACATGTCGAATGTAATATTTTACATCATTCCTGACGTGTCGGCCCGTAGTTCTCGGTGATAACATTATATACGTCTATAAGGATAGATATCCTAGCCTAAGGCAACCTATAATGTCGCATGTAATATTGTACAACATTCCTGGCGTGTCGTCATCTACTTCTGGATGGGGACATTATATACATCTATAACGTTGTAAATCCTAACCTAAGGCAACCTAACATTTCGGATGTAATATTTAACAACATTCCTGGCATGTCGGTCCCTACTTCTCGGTGGCAAAATTGTATACGTCTATAACGATATATATACTAGCCTAAGGCAACCTAACGTCTCGGATGTAATATTTTACAACATTCTGGCGTGTCGGTCCCCACGTCTCGATCTGGACATTATATACGTCTATAACGATATATATCCTAACCTAAAGCAACCTAACATCTCGGGTGTAATATTTTACAACAGTCCTGACGCGTCGGCCCCTATTTCTCGGTGGGAATTTTATATACGTCTATAACGTTATATATCCTAGCCTAAGGCAACCCAACATGTCGAATGTAATATTTTACAACATTCCTGGCGTGTCGTCGCCTACTTCGCGATGGGGACATTATATACATCTATAACGTTGTATATCCTAACCTACGGCAACCTAACATTTCGGATGTAATATTTTACAACATTCCTGGCATGTCGGTCCCTACTTCTCGGTGGGAACATTCTATACGTCTATAACGTTGTATATCCTAACCTAAGGGAACCTAACATCTCGGGTGTAATATTTTACATCATTCCTGACGTGTCGGCCCGTAGTTCTCGGTGGTAACATTATATACGTCTATAATATTAGATATCCTAGCCTAAGGCAACCTAACATGTCGCATGTAATATTGTACAACATTCCTGGTGTGTCGACACCTACTTCCGGATGGGGACATTATATACATCTATAACGTTGTACATCCTAACCTAACGCAACCTAACATCTGGGATGTAATATTTTACAACATTCGTGACGCGTCGGCCCCTATTTCTCGGTGGGAATATTATATACGTCTACAACGTTATATATCCTAGCCTAAGGCGACCTAACATGTCAAATGTAATATTTTACATCATTCCTGTCGTGTCGGCCCGTAGTTCTCGGTGGTAACATTATATACGTCTATAAGGTTAGATATCCTAGCCTAAGGCAAGCTGACATGTCGCATGTAATATTGTACAACATTCCTGGTGTGTCGTCACCTACTTCTGGATGGGGACATTATATACATCTATAACATTGTACATCCTAATCTAAGGCAACCTAACATATCGGATGTAATATTTTACAACATTCCTGACGCATCGGCCCTATTTCTCGGTGGGAATATTATATACGTCTATAACGTTATATATCCTAGCCTAAGGCAACCTAACATCTCGGATGTAATATTTTACAACATTCCTGGCGTGTCGTCGCCTGCTTCTCGATGGGGACATTATATACGTCTATAACGTTGTATATCCTAACCCAAAGCAACCTAACTTCTGGGATGTAATATTTTACAACATTCCTGGCATGTCGGTCCCCACGTCTCGGTGGGAACATTATATAAGTCTATAACGATATATATCCTAACCTAAAGGAACCTAACAACTCGGATGTAATATTTTAGAACATTCCTGGCATGTCGGTCCCTACATCTCGGTGTGGACATTCTATACGTCTATAACGTTGTATATCCTAACCTAAGGGAACCTAACATTTCGGGTGTAATATTTTGCAACATTCCTGACGCGTCGGCCCCTATTTCTCGGTGGGAATATTATATGCGTCTATAACGTTATATATCCTAGCCTAAGGCAACCTAACATATCTGATGTAATATTTTACAACATTCCTGACGCGTCGGCCCCTATTTCTCGGTGGGAATATTATATACGTCTATAACGTTATATATCCTAGCCTAAGGCAACCTAACATGTCGAATGTAATATTTTATAACATTCTGGCGTGTCGTCGCCTGCTTCTCAAAGGGGACATTATATACGTCTATAACGTTGTATATCCTAACCTAACGCAACCTTACATCTGGGATGTAATATTTTACAACATTCCTGGCATGTCGTTCCCCACGTCTCGGTGGGAACATTATATAAGTCTATAACGATATATATCCTAACCTAAAGCAACCTAACAACTCGTGTGTACTATTTTATAACATTCCTGGCGTGTCGTCGCCTGCTTCTCGATGGGGACATTATATACGTCTATAACGTTATATATCCGAGCCTAAGGCAACCTAACATTTCGGGTGTGATATTTTACAACATTCCTGACGCGTCGGCCCCTATTTCTCGGTAAGAATATTATATACGTCTATAACGTTATATATCCTAACGTAAGGCAACATAACATCTCGGATGTAATATTTTACAACATTCCTGGCGTGTCGTCGCCTGCTTCTCGATGGGGAAATTATATACGTCTATAACGTTGTATATCCTAACCCAAAGCAACCTAACTTCTCTGATGTAATATTTTGCAACATTCCTGGCACGTCGGTCCCCACGTCTCGGTAGGAACATTATATAAGTCTATAACGATATATATCCTAACCTAAAGCAACCTAACAACTCGTGTGTAATATTTTACAACATTCCTGGCATGTCGGTCCATACATCTCGGTGGGAACATTCTATACGTCTATAACGTTGTATATCCTAACCTAAGGAAACCTAACATTTCGGGTGTAATATTTTGCAACATTCCTGACGCGTCGGCCCCTATTTCTCGGGGGGAATATTATATACGTCTATAACGTTACATATCCTAGCCTAAGGCAACCTAACATGTCGAATGTAATATTTTACAACATTCTGGAGTGTCGTCGCCTGCTTCTCAAAGGGGACATTATATACGTCTATAACGTTGTATGTCCTTACCTAACGCAACCTAACATCTGGGATGTAATATTTTACAACATTCCTGACGCGTCGGCCCCTATTTTTCGGTGGGAATATTATATACGTCTATAACGTTATATATCCTAGCCTAAGGCAACCCAACATGTCGAATGTAATATTTTACAACATTCCTGGCGTGTCGTCGCCTACATCTCAAAGGGGACATTATATACGTCTATAACGTTGTATATCCTAACCTAACGCAACCTAACATCTGGGATGTAATATTTTACAACATTCGTGACGCGTCGGCCCCTACTTCTCGGTGGGAATATTATATACGTCTACAACGTTATATATCCTAACCTAAGGCGACCTAACATGTCGAATGTAATATTTTACATCATTGCTGTCGTGTCGGCCCGTAGTTCTCGGTGGTAACATTATATACGTCTATAAGGTTAGATATCCTAGCCTAAGGCAACCTCTCATGTCGCATGTAATATTGTACAACATTCCTGGTGTGTCGTCACCTACTTCTGGATGGGGACATTATATACATCTATAACGTTGTACATCCTAACCTAAGGCAACCTAACATATCGGATGTAATATTTTACAACATTCCTTACGCGTCGGCCCCTATTTCTCGGTGGGAATATTATATATGTCTATAACGTTATATATCCTAGCCTAAGGCATCCCAGCATGTCGAATGTAATAATTTACAACATTCTGGCGTGTCGTCGCCTGCTTCTCGAAGGGGACATTATATACGTCTATAACGTTGTATATCCTAACCTAACGCAACCTTACATCTGGGATGTAATATTTTACAACATTCCTGGCATGTCGTTCCCCACGTCTCGGTGGGAACATTATATAAGTCTATAACGATATATATCCTAACCTAAAGCAACCTAACAACTCGTGTGTACTATTTTATAACATTCCTGGCGTGTCGTCGCCTGCTTCTCGATGGGGACATTATATACGTCTATAACGTTATATATCCGAGCCTAAGGCAACCTAACATTTCGGGTGTGATATTTTACAACATTCCTGACGCGTCGGCCCCTATTTCTCGGTAAGAATATTATATACGTCTATAACGTTATATATCCTAACGTAAGGCAACATAACATCTCGGATGTAATATTTTACAACATTCCTGGCGTGTCGTCGCCTGCTTCTCGATGGGGAAATTATATACGTCTATAACGTTGTATATCCTAACCCAAAGCAACCTAACTTCTCTGATGTAATATTTTGCAACATTCCTGGCATGTCAGTCCCCACGTCTCGGTGGGAACATTATATAAGTCTATAACAATATATATCCTAACCTAAAGCAAGCTAACATCTCGGATGTAATATTTTACAACATTCCTGGCATGTCGGTCCCTACTTCTCGGTGGGTACATTATATACGTCTATAACGTTGTATATGCTAACCTAAGGGAACCTAACATCTCGGGTGTAATATTTTACAACATTCCTGACGCGTCGGCCCCTATTTCTTGGTGGGAACATTCTATACGTCTATAACGTTGTATATCCTAACCTAAGGGAACCTAACATTTCGGGTGTAATATTTTACCACATTCCTGACGCGTCGGCCCCTATTTCTCGGTGGGAATATTATATACGTCTTTAACGTTACATATCCTAGCCTAAGGCAACCTAACATGTCGAATGTAATATTTTACAACATTCTCGCCTGTCGTCGCCTGCTTCTCGAAGGGGACATTAAATACGTCTATAACGTTGTATATCCTAACCTAACGCAACCTAACATCTGGGTTGTTTTATTTTACAACATTCCTGACGCGTCGGTCCCTACTTCTCGGTGGGAACATTGTATACGTCTATAACGATATATGTCCTAGCCTAAGGTAACCTAACATCTCGGATGTAATATTTTACAACATTCCTGGCGTGTCGTCGCCTGCCTCTCGATGGGGACATTATATACGTCTATAACGTTGTATATCCTAACCAAAAGCAACCTAACTTCTGGGATGGAATAGTTTACAACATTCCTGGCATGTCGGTCCCCACGTCTCGGTGGGAACATTATATAAGTCTATGACGATATATATTCTAACCTAAAGCAACCTAACAACTCGGATGTAATAGTTTACCACATTCCTGGCGGTCCCTACATCTCGGTGGGAACATTCTATACGAATATAACGTTGTATATCCTAACCTAAGGGAACCTAACATTTCGGGTGTAATATTTTACAACATTCCTGACACGTCGGCCCCTATTTCTCGGTGGGAATATTATATACGTCTATAACGTTGTATATCCTAACCTAAGGGAACCTAACATTTCGGGTGTAATATTTTGCAACATTCCTGACGCGTCGGCCCCTATTTCTCGGGGGGGGGAATATTATATACGTCTATAACGTTACATATCCTAGCCTAAGGCAACCTAACATGTCGAATGTAATATTTTACAACATTCTGGCTTGTCGTCGCCTGCTTCTCAAAGGGGACATTATATACGCCTATAACGTTGTATATCCTAAGCCAACGCAACCTAACATCTGGGATGTAATATTTTACAACATTCATGACGCGTCGGCCCCTATTTCTCGGTGGGAACATTATATACGTCTATCACGTTATATATCCTAGCATAAGGCAACCTAACATATCGGATGTAATATTTTACAACAGTCCTGACGCGTCGGCCCCTATTTCTCGGTGGGAATATTATATACGTCTATAACGTTATATATCCTAGCCTAAGGCAACCTAACATGTCGAATGTAATATTTTACAACATTCTGGAGTGTCGTCGCCTGCTTCTCGATGGGGACATTATATACGTCTATAACGTTGTATATCCTAAGCCAACGCAACCTAACATCTGGGATGTAATATTTTACAACATTCCTGGCATGTCGGTCCCCACGTCTCGGTAGGAACATTATATAAGTCTATAGCGATATGTATCCTAACCTAAAGCAATCTAACAACTCGTGTGTAATATTTTACAACATTCCTGGCATGTCGGTCCCTACATCTCGGTGGGGACATTCTATACGTCTATAACGTTGTATATACTAACCTAAGGGAACCTAACATCTCGGGTCTAATATTTTACAACATTCCTGACGCGTCGGCCCCTATTTCTCGGTGGGAATATTATATACGTCTATAACGTTATATATCCTAGCCTAAGGCATCCCAACATGTCGAATGTAATAATTTACAACATTCTGGCGTGTCGTCGCCTGCTTCTCGAAGGGGACATTATATACGTCTATAACGTTGTATATCCTAACCTAACGCAACCTTACATCTGGGATGTAATATTTTACAACATTCCTGGCATGTCGTTCCCCACGTCTCGGTGGGAACATTATATAAGTCTATAACGTTATATATCCTAACCTAAAGCAACCTAACAACTCGTGTGTTATATTTTATAACATTCCTGGCGTGTCGTCGCCTGCTTCTCGATGGGGAAATTATATACGTCTATAACGTTGTATATCCTAACCCAAAGCAACCTAACTTCTCTGATGTAATATTTTGCAACATTCCTGGCATGTCGGTCCCCACGTCTCGGTAGGAACATTATATAAGTCTATAACGATATATATCCTAACCTAAAGCAACCTAACAACTCGTGTGTAATATTTTACAACATTCCTGGCATGTCGGTCCATACATCTCGGTGGGAACATTCTATACGTCTATAACGTTGTATATCCTAACCTAAGGGAACCTAACATTTCGGGTGTAATATTTTGCAACATTCCTGACGCGTCGGCCCCTATTTCTCGGGGGGAATATTATATACGTCTATAACGTTACATATCCTAGCCTAAGGCAACCTAACATGTCGAATGTAATATTTTACAACATTCTGGAGTGTCGTCGCCTGCTTCTCAAAGGGGACATTATATACGTCTATAACGTTGTATGTCCTAACCTAACGCAACCTAACATCTGGGATGTAATATTTTACAACATTCCTGACGCGTCGGCCCCTATTTTTCGGTGGGAATATTATATACGTCTATAACGTTATATATCCTAGCCTAAGGCAACCCAACATGTCGAATGTAATATTTTACAACATTCCTGGCGTGTCGTCGCCTACATCTCAAAGGGGACATTATATACGTCTATAACGTTGTATATCCTAACCTAACGCAACCTAACATCTGGGATGTAATATTTTACAACATTCGTGACGCGTCGGCCCCTATTTCTCGGTGGGAATATTATATACGTCTACAACGTTATATATCCTAGCCTAAGGCGACCTAACATGTCAAATGTAATATTTTACATCATTCCTGTCGTGTCGGCCCGTAGTTCTCGGTGGTAACATTATATACGTCTATAAGGTTAGATATCCTAGCCTAAGGCAAGCTGACATGTCGCATGTAATATTGTACAACATTCCTGGTGTGTCGTCACCTACTTCTGGATGGGGACATTATATACATCTATAACATTGTACATCCTAACCTAAGGCAACCTAACATATCGGATGTAATATTTTACAACATTCCTGACGCATCGGCCCTATTTCTCGGTGGGAATATTATATACGTCTATAACGTTATATATCCTAGCCTAAGGCAACCTAACATCTCGGATGTAATATTTTACAACATTCCTGGCGTGTCGTCGCCTGCTTCTCGATGGGGACATTATATACGTCTATAACGTTGTATATCCTAACCCAAAGCAACCTAACTTCTGGGATGTAATATTTTACAACATTCCTGGCATGTCGGTCCCCACGTCTCGTTGGGAACATTATATAAGTCTATAACGATATATATCCTAACCTAAAGCAACCTAACAACTCGAATGTAATATTTTAGAATATCCCTGGCATGTCTGTCCCTACATCTCGGTGGGAACATTCTATACGTCTATAACGTCGTATATCCTAACCTAAGGGAACCTAACATTTCGGGTGTAATATTTTACAACATTCCTGACGCGTCGGCCCCTATTTCTCGGGGGGAATATTATATACGTCTATAACGTGACATATCCTGGCCTAAGGCAACCTAACATGTCGAATGTAATATTTTACAACATTCCTGACGCGTCGGCCCCTATCTCTCGGTGGGAATATTATATACGTCTATAACGTTATATATCCTAGCCTGAGGCAACCTAACATTTCGGATGTAATATTTTACAACATTCCTGGCGTGTCGTCGCCTGCTTCTCGATGGGGACATTATATACGTCTATAACGTTGTATATCCTAACCCAAAGCAACCTAACTTCTGGGATGTAATATTTTACAACATTCCTGGCATGTCGGTCCCCACGTCTCGGTGGGAACATTATATAAGTCTATAACGATATATATCCTAACCTAAAGGAACCTAACAACTCGGATGTAATATTTTAGAACATTCCTGGCATGTCGGTCCCTACATCTCGGTGTGGACATTCTATACGTCTATAACGTTGTATATCCTAACCTAAGGGAACCTAACATTTCGGGTGTAATATTTTGCAACATTCCTGACGCGTCGGCCCCTATTTCTCGGTGGGAATATTATATGCGTCTATAACGTTATATATCCTAGCCTAAGGCAACCTAACATATCTGATGTAATATTTTACAACATTCCTGACGCGTCGGCCCCTATTTCTCGGTGGGAATATTATATACGTCTATAACGTTATATATCCTAGCCTAAGGCAACCTAACATGTCGAATGTAATATTTTATAACATTCTGGCGTGTCGTCGCCTGCTTCTCAAAGGGGACATTATATACGTCTATAACGTTGTATATCCTAACCTAAAGCAACCTAACATATCGGATGTAATATTTTTCAACATTCCTGGCGTGTCGTCGCCTGCATCTCGATGGGGACATTGTATACGTCTATAACGTTGTATATCCTAACCCAAAGCAACCTAACTTCTGGGATGTAATATTTTACAACATTCCTGGCATGTCGGTCCCCACGTCTCGGTAGGAACATTATATAAGTCTATAGCGATATATATCCTAACCTAAAGCAACCTAACAACTCGTGTGTAATATTTTACAACATTCCTGGCATGTCGGTCCCTACATCTCGGTGGGGACATTCTATACGTCTATAACGTTGTACATACTAACCTAAGGGAACCTAACATCTCGGGTCTAATATTTTACAACATTCCTGACGCGTCGGCCCCTATTTCTCGGTGGGAATATTATATACGTCTATAACGTTATATATCCTAGCCTAAGGCATCCCAACATGTCGAATGTAATAATTTACAACATTCTGGCGTGTCGTCGACTGCTTCTCGAAGGGGACATTATATACGTCTATAACGTTGTATATCCTAACCTAACGCAACCTTACATCTGGGATGTAATATTTTACAACATTCCTGGCATGTCGTTCCCCACGTCTCGGTGGGAACATTATATAAGTCTATAACGATATATATCCTAACCTAAAGCAACCTAGCAACTCGTGTGTACTATTTTATAACATTCCTGGCGTGTCGTCGCCTGCTTCTCGATGGGTACATTATATACGTCTATAACGTTATATATCCGAGCCTAAGGCAACCAAACATTTCGGGTGTGATATTTTACAACATTCCTGACGCGTCGGCCCCTATTTCTCGGTAAGAATATTATATACGTCTATAACGTTATATATCCTAACGTAAGGCAACATAACATCTCGGATGTAATATTTTACAACATTCCTGGCGTGTCGTCGCCTGCTTCTCGATGGGGAAATTATATACGTCTATAACGTTGTATATCCTAACCCAAAGCAACCTAACTTCTCTGATGTAATATTTTGCAACATTCCTGGCATGTCAGTCCCCACGTCTCGGTGGGAACATTATATAAGTCTATAACAATATATATCCTAACCTAAAGCAAGCTAACATCTCGGATGTAATATTTTACAGCATTCCTGGCATGTCGGTCCCTACTTCTCGGTGGGTACATTATATACGTCTATAACGTTGTATATGCTAACCTAAGGGAACCTAACATCTCGGGTGTAATATTTTACAACATTCCTGACGCGTCGGCCCCTATTTCTTGGTGGGAACATTCTATACGTCTATAACGTTGTATATCCTAACCTAAGGGAACCTAACATTTCGGGTGTAATATTTTACCACATTCCTGACGCGTCGGCCCCTATTTCTCGGTGGGAATATTATATACGTCTATAACGTTACATATCCTAGCCTAAGGCAACCTAACATGTCGAATGTAATATTTTACAACATTCTGGCCTGTCGTCGCCTGCTTCTCGAAGGGGACATTAAATACGTCTATAACGTTGTATATCCTAACCTAACGCAACCTAACATCTGGGTTGTTTTATTTTACAACATTCCTGACGCGTCGGTCCCTATTTCTCGGTAAGAATATTATATACGTCTATAACGTTATATATCCTAACGTAAGGCAACATAACATCTCGGATGTAATATTTTACAACATTCCTGGCGTGTCGTCGCCTGCTTCTCGATGGGGAAATTATATACGTCTATAACGTTGTATATCCTAACCCAAAGCAACCTAACTTCTCTGATGTAATATTTTGCAACATTCCTGGCATGTCAGTCCCCACGTCTCTGTGGGAACATTATATAAGTCTATAACAATATATATCCTAACCTAAAGCAAGCTAACATCTCGGATGTAATATTTTACAACATTCCTGGCATGTCGGTCCCTACTTCTCGGTGGGTACATTATATACGTCTATAACGTTGTATATGCTAACCTAAGGGAACCTAACATCTCGGGTGTAATATTTTACAACATTCCTGACGCGTCGGCCCCTATTTCTTGGTGGGAACATTCTATACGTCTATAACGTTGTATATCCTAACCTAAGGGAACCTAACATTTCGGGTGTAATATTTTACCACATTCCTGACGCGTCGGCCCCTATTTCTCGGGGGGGAATATTATATACGTCTATAACGTTACATATCCTAGCCTAAGGCAACCTAACATGTCGAATGTAATATTTTACAACATTCTGGCTTGTCGTCGCCTGCTTCTCAAAGGGGACATTATATACGCCTATAACGTTGTATATCCTAAGCCAACGCAACCTAACATCTGGGATGTAATATTTTACAACATTCATGACGCGTCGGCCCCTATTTCTCGGTGGGAACATTATATACGTCTATCACGTTATATATCCTAGCATAAGGCAACCTAACATATCGGATGTAATATTTTACAACAGTCCTGACGCGTCGGCCCCTATTTCTCGGTGGGAATATTATATACGTCTATAACGTTATATATCCTAGCCTAAGGCAACCTAACATGTCGAATGTAATATTTTACAACATTCTGGAGTGTCGTCGCCTGCTTCTCGATGGGGACATTATATACGTCTATAACGTTGTATATCCTAAGCCAACGCAACCTAACATCTGGGATGTAATATTTTACAACATTCATGACGCGTCGGCCCCTATTTCTCGGTGGGAACATTATATACGTCTATCACGTTATATATCCTAGCATAAGGCGACCTAACATGTCGAATGTAATATTTTACATCATTCCTGACGTGTCGGCCCGTAGTTCTCGGTGATAACATTATATACGTCTATAAGGATAGATATCCTAGCCTAAGGCAACCTATAATGTCGCATGTAATATTGTACAACATTCCTGGCGTGTCGTCATCTACTTCTGGATGGGGACATTATATACATCTATAACGTTGTAAATCCTAACCTAAGGCAACCTAACATTTCGGATGTAATATTTAACAACATTCCTGGCATGTCGGTCCCTACTTCTCGGTGGCAAAATTGTATACGTCTATAACGATATATATACTAGCCTAAGGCAACCTAACATCTCGGATGTAATATTTTACAACATTCTGGCGTGTCGGTCCCCACGTCTCGATCTGGACATTATATACGTCTATAACGATATATATCCTAACCTAAAGCAACCTAACATCTCGGGTGTAATATTTTACAACAGTCCTGACGCGTCGGCCCCTATTTCTCGGTGGGAATTTTATATACGTCTATAACGTTATATATCCTAGCCTAAGGCAACCCAACATGTCGAATGTAATATTTTACAACATTCCTGGCGTGTCGTCGCCTACTTCGCGATGGGGACATTATATACATCTATAACGTTGTATATCCTAACCTACGGCAACCTAACATTTCGGATGTAATATTTTACAACATTCCTGGCATGTCGGGCCCTACTTCTCGGTGGGAACATTCTATACGTCTATAACGTTGTATATCCTAACCTAAGGGAACCTAACATCTCGGGTGTAATATTTTACATCATTCCTGACGTGTCGGCCCGTAGTTCTCGGTGGTAACATTATATACGTCTATAATATTAGATATCCTAGCCTAAGGCAACCTAACATGTCGCATGTAATATTGTACAACATTCCTGGTGTGTCGACACCTACTTCCGGATGGGGACATTATATACATCTATAACGTTGTACATCCTAACCTAACGCAACCTAACATCTGGGATGTAATATTTTACAACATTCGTGACGCGTCGGCCCCTATTTCTCGGTGGGAATATTATATACGTCTACAACGTTATATATCCTAGCCTAAGGCGACCTAACATGTCAAATGTAATATTTTACATCATTCCTGTCGTGTCGGCCCGTAGTTCTCGGTGGTAACATTATATACGTCTATAAGGTTAGATATCCTAGCCTAAGGCAAGCTGACATGTCGCATGTAATATTGTACAACATTCCTGGTGTGTCGTCACCTACTTCTGGATAGGGACATTATATACATCTATAACATTGTACATCCTAATCTAAGGCAACCTAACATATCGGATGTAATATTTTACAACATTCCTGACGCATCGGCCCTATTTCTCGGTGGGAATATTATATACGTCTATAACGTTATATATCCTAGCCTAAGGCAACCTAACATCTCGGATGTAATATTTTACAACATTCCTGGCGTGTCGTCGCCTGCTTCTCGATGGGGACATTATATACGTCTATAACGTTGTATATCCTAACCCAAAGCAACCTAACTTCTGGGATGTAATATTTTACAACATTCCTGGCATGTCGGTCCCCACGTCTCGGTGGGAACATTATATAAGTCTATAACGATATATATCCTAACCTAAAGGAACCTAACAACTCGGATGTAATATTTTAGAACATTCCTGGCATGTCGGTCCCTACATCTCGGTGTGGACATTCTATACGTCTATAACGTTGTATATCCTAACCTAAGGGAACCTAACATTTCGGGTGTAATATTTTGCAACATTCCTGACGCGTCGGCCCCTATTTCTCGGTGGGAATATTATATGCGTCTATAACGTTATATATCCTAGCCTAAGGCAACCTAACATATCTGATGTAATATTTTACAACATTCCTGACGCGTCGGCCCCTATTTCTCGGTGGGAATATTATATACGTCTATAACGTTATATATCCTAGCCTAAGGCAACCTAACATGTCGAATGTAATATTTTATAACATTCTGGCGTGTCGTCGCCTGCTTCTCAAAGGGGACATTATATACGTCTATAACGTTGTATATCCTAACCTAACGCAACCTAACATCTGGGATGTAATATTTTACAACATTCCTGACGCGTCGGCCCCTACTTCTCGGTGGGAATATTATATACGTCTACAACGTTATATATCCTAACCTAAGGCGACCTAACATGTCGAATGTAATATTTTACATCATTGCTGTCGTGTCGGCCCGTAGTTCTCGGTGGTAACATTATATACGTCTATAAGGTTAGATATCCTAGCCTAAGGCAACCTAACATGTCGCATGTAATATTGTACAACATTCCTGGTGTGTCGTCACCTACTTCTGGATGGGGACATTATATACATCTATAACGTTGTACATCCTAACCTAAGGCAACCTAACATATCGGATGTAATATTTTACAACATTCCTGACGCGTCGGCCCCTATTTCTCGGTGGGAATATTATATACGTCTATAACGTTATATATCCTAGCCTAAGGCAACCTAGCATCTCGGATGTAATATTTTACAACATTCCTGGCGTGTCGTCGCCTGCTTCTCGATGGGGACATTATATACGTCTATAACGTTGTATATCCTAACCCAAAGCAACCTAACTTCTGGGATGTAATATTTTACAACATTCCTGGCATGTCGTTCCCCACGTCTCGGTGGGAACATTATATAAGTCTATAACGATATATATCCTAACCTAAAGGAACCTAACAACTCGGATGTAATATTTTAGAACATTCCTGGCATGTCGGTCCCTACATCTCGGTGTGGACATTCTATACGTCTATAACGTTGTATATCCTAACCTAAGGGAACCTAACATTTCGGGTGTAATATTTTGCAACATTCCTGACGCGTCGGCCCCTATTTCTCGGTGGGAATATTATATGCGTCTATAACGTTATATATCCTAGCCTAAGGCAACCTAACATATCTGATGTAATATTTTACAACATTCCTGACGCGTCGGCCCCTATTTCTCGGTGGGAATATTATATACGTCTATAACGTTATATATCCTAGCCTAAGGCAACCTAACATGTCGAATGTAATATTTTATAACATTCTGGCGTGTCGTCGCCTGCTTCTCAAAGGGGACATTATATACGTCTATAACGTTGTATATCCTAACCTAAAGCAACCTAACATATCGGATGTAATATTTTTCAACATTCCTGGCGTGTCGTCGCCTGCATCTCGATGGGGACATTGTATACGTCTATAACGTTGTATATCCTAACCCAAAGCAATCTAACTTCTGGGATGTAATATTTTACAACATTCCTGGCATGTCGGTCCCCACGTCTCGGTAGGAACATTATATAAGTCTATAGCGATATATATCCTAACCTAAAGCAACCTAACAACTCGTGTGTAATATTTTACAACATTCCTGGCATGTCGGTCCCTACATCTCGGTGGGGACATTCTATACGTCTATAACGTTGTACATACTAACCTAAGGGAACCTAACATCTCGGGTCTAATATTTTACAACATTCCTGACGCGTCGGCCCCTATTTCTCGGTGGGAATATTATATACGTCTATAACGTTATATATCCTAGCCTAAGGCATCCCAACATGTCGAATGTAATAATTTACAACATTCTGGCGTGTCGTCGCCTGCTTCTCGAAGGGGACATTATATACGTCTATAACGTTGTATATCCTAACCTAACGCAACCTTACATCTGGGATGTAATATTTTACAACATTCCTGGCATGTCGTTCCCCACGTCTCGGTGGGAACATTATATAAGTCTATAACGATATATATCCTAACCTAAAGCAACCTAGCAACTCGTGTGTACTATTTTATAACATTCCTGGCGTGTCGTCGCCTGCTTCTCGATGGGTACATTATATACGTCTATAACGTTATATATCCGAGCCTAAGGCAACCAAACATTTCGGGTGTGATATTTTACAACATTCCTGACGCGTCGGCCCCTATTTCTCGGTAAGAATATTATATACGTCTATAACGTTATATATCCTAACGTAAGGCAACATAACATCTCGGATGTAATATTTTACAACATTCCTGGCGTGTCGTCGCCTGCTTCTCGATGGGGAAATTATATACGTCTATAACGTTGTATATCCTAACCCAAAGCAACCTAACTTCTCTGATGTAATATTTTGCAACATTCCTGGCATGTCAGTCCCCACGTCTCGGTGGGAACATTATATAAGTCTATAACAATATATATCCTAACCTAAAGCAAGCTAACATCTCGGATGTAATATTTTACAACATTCCTGGCATGTCGGTCCCTACTTCTCGGTGGGTACATTATATACGTCTATAACGTTGTATATGCTAACCTAAGGGAACCTAACATCTCGGGTGTAATATTTTACAACATTCCTGACGCGTCGGCCCCTATTTCTTGGTGGGAACATTCTATACGTCTATAACGTTGTATATCCTAACCTAAGGGAACCTAACATTTCGGGTGTAATATTTTACCACATTCCTGACGCGTCGGCCCCTATTTCTCGGTGGGAATATTATATACGTCTATAACGTTACATATCCTAGCCTAAGGCAACCTAACATGTCGAATGTAATATTTTACAACATTCTGGCCTGTCGTCGCCTGCTTCTCGAAGGGGACATTAAATACGTCTATAACGTTGTATATCCTAACCTAACGCAACCTAACATCTGGGTTGTTTTATTTTACAACATTCCTGACGCGTCGGTCCCTATTTCTCGGTAAGAATATTATATACGTCTATAACGTTATATATCCTAACGTAAGGCAACATAACATCTCGGATGTAATATTTTACAACATTCCTGGCGTGTCGTCGCCTGCTTCTCGATGGGGAAATTATATACGTCTATAACGTTGTATATCCTAACCCAAAGCAACCTAACTTCTCTGATGTAATATTTTGCAACATTCCTGGCATGTCAGTCCCCACGTCTCTGTGGGAACATTATATAAGTCTATAACAATATATATCCTAACCTAAAGCAAGCTAACATCTCGGATGTAATATTTTACAACATTCCTGGCATGTCGGTCCCTACTTCTCGGTGGGTACATTATATACGTCTATAACGTTGTATATGCTAACCTAAGGGAACCTAACATCTCGGGTGTAATATTTTACAACATTCCTGACGCGTCGGCCCCTATTTCTTGGTGGGAACATTCTATACGTCTATAACGTTGTATATCCTAACCTAAGGGAACCTAACATTTCGGGTGTAATATTTTACCACATTCCTGACGCGTCGGCCCCTATTTCTCGGGGGGGAATATTATATACGTCTATAACGTTACATATCCTAGCCTAAGGCAACCTAACATGTCGAATGTAATATTTTACAACATTCTGGCTTGTCGTCGCCTGCTTCTCAAAGGGGACATTATATACGCCTATAACGTTGTATATCCTAAGCCAACGCAACCTAACATCTGGGATGTAATATTTTACAACATTCATGACGCGTCGGCCCCTATTTCTCGGTGGGAACATTATATACGTCTATCACGTTATATATCCTAGCATAAGGCAACCTAACATATCGGATGTAATATTTTACAACAGTCCTGACGCGTCGGCCCCTATTTCTCGGTGGGAATATTATATACGTCTATAACGTTATATATCCTAGCCTAAGGCAACCTAACATGTCGAATGTAATATTTTACAACATTCTGGAGTGTCGTCGCCTGCTTCTCGATGGGGACATTATATACGTCTATAACGTTGTATATCCTAAGCCAACGCAACCTAACATCTGGGATGTAATATTTTACAACATTCATGACGCGTCGGCCCCTATTTCTCGGTGGGAACATTATATACGTCTATCACGTTATATATCCTAGCATAAGGCGACCTAACATGTCGAATGTAATATTTTACATCATTCCTGACGTGTCGGCCCGTAGTTCTCGGTGATAACATTATATACGTCTATAAGGATAGATATCCTAGCCTAAGGCAACCTATAATGTCGCATGTAATATTGTACAACATTCCTGGCGTGTCGTCATCTACTTCTGGATGGGGACATTATATACATCTATAACGTTGTAAATCCTAACCTAAGGCAACCTAACATTTCGGATGTAATATTTAACAACATTCCTGGCATGTCGGTCCCTACTTCTCGGTGGCAAAATTGTATACGTCTATAACGATATATATACTAGCCTAAGGCAACCTAACATCTCGGATGTAATATTTTACAACATTCTGGCGTGTCGGTCCCCACGTCTCGATCTGGACATTATATACGTCTATAACGATATATATCCTAACCTAAAGCAACCTAACATCTCGGGTGTAATATTTTACAACAGTCCTGACGCGTCGGCCCCTATTTCTCGGTGGGAATTTTATATACGTCTATAACGTTATATATCCTAGCCTAAGGCAACCCAACATGTCGAATGTAATATTTTACAACATTCCTGGCGTGTCGTCGCCTACTTCGCGATGGGGACATTATATACATCTATAACGTTGTATATCCTAACCTACGGCAACCTAACATTTCGGATGTAATATTTTACAACATTCCTGGCATGTCGGTCCCTACTTCTCGGTGGGAACATTCTATACGTCTATAACGTTGTATATCCTAACCTAAGGGAACCTAACATCTCGGGTGTAATATTTTACATCATTCCTGACGTGTCGGCCCGTAGTTCTCGGTGGTAACATTATATACGTCTATAATATTAGATATCCTAGCCTAAGGCAACCTAACATGTCGCATGTAATATTGTACAACATTCCTGGTGTGTCGACACCTACTTCCGGATGGGGACATTATATACATCTATAACGTTGTACATCCTAACCTAACGCAACCTAACATCTGGGATGTAATATTTTACAACATTCGTGACGCGTCGGCCCCTATTTCTCGGTGGGAATATTATATACGTCTACAACGTTATATATCCTAGCCTAAGGCGACCTAACATGTCAAATGTAATATTTTACATCATTCCTGTCGTGTCGGCCCGTAGTTCTCGGTGGTAACATTATATACGTCTATAAGGTTAGATATCCTAGCCTAAGGCAAGCTGACATGTCGCATGTAATATTGTACAACATTCCTGGTGTGTCGTCACCTACTTCTGGATGGGGACATTATATACATCTATAACATTGTACATCCTAATCTAAGGCAACCTAACATATCGGATGTAATATTTTACAACATTCCTGACGCATCGGCCCTATTTCTCGGTGGGAATATTATATACGTCTATAACGTTATATATCCTAGCCTAAGGCAACCTAACATCTCGGATGTAATATTTTACAACATTCCTGGCGTGTCGTCGCCTGCTTCTCGATGGGGACATTATATACGTCTATAACGTTGTATATCCTAACCCAAAGCAACCTAACTTCTGGGATGTAATATTTTACAACATTCCTGGCATGTCGGTCCCCACGTCTCGGTGGGAACATTATATAAGTCTATAACGATATATATCCTAACCTAAAGCAACCTAACAACTCGTGTGTACTATTTTATAACATTCCTGGCGTGTCGTCGCCTGCTTCTCGATGGGGACATTATATACGTCTATAACGTTATATATCCGAGCCTAAGGCAACCTAACATTTCGGGTGTGATATTTTACAACATTCCTGACGCGTCGGCCCCTATTTCTCGGTAAGAATATTATATACGTCTATAACGTTATATATCCTAACGTAAGGCAACATAACATCTCGGATGTAATATTTTACAACATTCCTGGCGTGTCGTCGCCTGCTTCTCGATGGGGAAATTATATACGTCTATAACGTTGTATATCCTAACCCAAAGCAACCTAACTTCTCTGATGTAATATTTTGCAACATTCCTGGCACGTCGGTCCCCACGTCTCGGTAGGAACATTATATAAGTCTATAACGATATATATCCTAACCTAAAGCAACCTAACAACTCGTGTGTAATATTTTACAACATTCCTGGCATGTCGGTCCATACATCTCGGTGGGAACATTCTATACGTCTATAACGTTGTATATCCTAACCTAAGGAAACCTAACATTTCGGGTGTAATATTTTGCAACATTCCTGACGCGTCGGCCCCTATTTCTCGGGGGGAATATTATATACGTCTATAACGTTACATATCCTAGCCTAAGGCAACCTAACATGTCGAATGTAATATTTTACAACATTCTGGAGTGTCGTCGCCTGCTTCTCAAAGGGGACATTATATACGTCTATAACGTTGTATGTCCTTACCTAACGCAACCTAACATCTGGGATGTAATATTTTACAACATTCCTGACGCGTCGGCCCCTATTTTTCGGTGGGAATATTATATACGTCTATAACGTTATATATCCTAGCCTAAGGCAACCCAACATGTCGAATGTAATATTTTACAACATTCCTGGCGTGTCGTCGCCTACATCTCAAAGGGGACATTATATACGTCTATAACGTTGTATATCCTAACCTAACGCAACCTAACATCTGCGATGTAATATTTTACAACATTCGTGACGCGTCGGCCCCTACTTCTCGGTGGGAATATTATATACGTCTACAACGTTATATATCCTAACCTAAGGCGACCTAACATGTCGAATGTAATATTTTACATCATTGCTGTCGTGTCGGCCCGTAGTTCTCGGTGGTAACATTATATACGTCTATAAGGTTAGATATCCTAGCCTAAGGCAACCTCTCATGTCGCATGTAATATTGTACAACATTCCTGGTGTGTCGTCACCTACTTCTGGATGGGGACATTATATACATCTATAACGTTGTACATCCTAACCTAAGGCAACCTAACATATCGGATGTAATATTTTACAACATTCCTTACGCGTCGGCCCCTATTTCTCGGTGGGAATATTATATATGTCTATAACGTTATATATCCTAGCCTAAGGCATCCCAGCATGTCGAATGTAATAATTTACAACATTCTGGCGTGTCGTCGCCTGCTTCTCGAAGGGGACATTATATACGTCTATAACGTTGTATATCCTAACCTAACGCAACCTTACATCTGGGATGTAATATTTTACAACATTCCTGGCATGTCGTTCCCCACGTCTCGGTGGGAACATTATATAAGTCTATAACGATATATATCCTAACCTAAAGCAACCTAACAACTCGTGTGTACTATTTTATAACATTCCTGGCGTGTCGTCGCCTGCTTCTCGATGGGGACATTATATACGTCTATAACGTTATATATCCGAGCCTAAGGCAACCTAACATTTCGGGTGTGATATTTTACAACATTCCTGACGCGTCGGCCCCTATTTCTCGGTAAGAATATTATATACGTCTATAACGTTATATATCCTAACGTAAGGCAACATAACATCTCGGATGTAATATTTTACAACATTCCTGGCGTGTCGTCGCCTGCTTCTCGATGGGGAAATTATATACGTCTATAACGTTGTATATCCTAACCCAAAGCAACCTAACTTCTCTGATGTAATATTTTGCAACATTCCTGGCATGTCAGTCCCCACGTCTCGGTGGGAACATTATATAAGTCTATAACAATATATATCCTAACCTAAAGCAAGCTAACATCTCGGATGTAATATTTTACAACATTCCTGGCATGTCGGTCCCTACTTCTCGGTGGGTACATTATATACGTCTATAACGTTGTATATGCTAACCTAAGGGAACCTAACATCTCGGGTGTAATATTTTACAACATTCCTGACGCGTCGGCCCCTATTTCTTGGTGGGAACATTCTATACGTCTATAACGTTGTATATCCTAACCTAAGGGAACCTAACATTTCGGGTGTAATATTTTACCACATTCCTGACGCGTCGGCCCCTATTTCTCGGTGGGAATATTATATACGTCTATAACGTTACATATCCTAGCCTAAGGCAACCTAACATGTCGAATGTAATATTTTACAACATTCTCGCCTGTCGTCGCCTGCTTCTCGAAGGGGACATTAAATACGTCTATAACGTTGTATATCCTAACCTAACGCAACCTAACATCTGGGTTGTTTTATTTTACAACATTCCTGACGCGTCGGTCCCTACTTCTCGGTGGGAACATTGTATACGTCTATAACGATATATGTCCGAGCCTAAGGTAACCTAACATCTCGGATGTAATATTTTACAACATTCCTGGCGTGTCGTCGCCTGCCTCTCGATGGGGACATTATATACGTCTATAACGTTGTATATCCTAACCAAAAGCAACCTAACTTCTGGGATGGAATAGTTTACAACATTCCTGGCATGTCGGTCCCCACGTCTCGGTGGGAACATTATATAAGTCTATGACGATATATATTCTAACCTAAAGCAACCTAACAACTCGGATGTAATAGTTTACCACATTCCTGGCGGTCCCTACATCTCGGTGGGAACATTCTATACGAATATAACGTTGTATATCCTAACCTAAGGGAACCTAACATTTCGGGTGTAATATTTTACAACATTCCTGACGCGTCGGCCCCTATTTCTCGGTGGGAATATTATATACGTCTATAACGTTGTATATCCTAACCTAAGGGAACCTAACATTTCGGGTGTAATATTTTGCAACATTCCTGACGCGTCGGCCCCTATTTCTCGGGGGGGGGGGAATATTATATACGTCTATAACGTTACATATCCTAGCCTAAGGCAACCTAACATGTCGAATGTAATATTTTACAACATTCTGGCTTGTCGTCGCCTGCTTCTCAAAGGGGACATTATATACGCCTATAACGTTGTATATCCTAAGCCAACGCAACCTAACATCTGGGATGTAATATTTTACAACATTCATGACGCGTCGGCCCCTATTTCTCGGTGGGAACATTATATACGTCTATCACGTTATATATCCTAGCATAAGGCAACCTAACATATCGGATGTAATATTTTACAACAGTCCTGACGCGTCGGCCCCTATTTCTCGGTGGGAATATTATATACGTCTATAACGTTATATATCCTAGCCTAAGGCAGCCTAACATCTCGGATGTAATATTTTACAACATTCTGGAGTGTCGTCGCCTGCTTCTCGATGGGGACATTATATACGTCTATAACGTTGTATATCCTAAGCCAACGCAACCTAACATCTGGGATGTAATATTTTACAACATTCATGACGCGTCGGCCCCTATTTCTCGGTGGGAACATTATATACGTCTATCACGTTATATATCCTAGCATAAGGCGACCTAACATGTCGAATGTAATATTTTACATCATTCCTGACGTGTCGGCCCGTAGTTCTCGGTGATAACATTATATACGTCTATAAGGATAGATATCCTAGCCTAAGGCAACCTATAATGTCGCATGTAATATTGTACAACATTCCTGGTGTGTCGTCACCTACTTCCGGATGGGGACATTATATACATCTATAACGTTGTACATCCTAACCTAAGGCAACCTAACATTTTGGATGTAATATTTAACAACATTCCTGGCATGTCGGTCCCTACTTCTCGGTGGCAAAATTGTATACGTCTATAACGATATATATACTAGCCTAAGGCAACCTAACATCTCGGATGTAATATTTTACAACATTCTGGCGTGTCGGTCCCCACGTCTCGATGGGGACATTATATACGTCTATAACTTTGTATATCCTAACCCAAAGCAACCTTACTTCTGGGATGTAATATTTTACAACATTCCTGGCATGTCGGTCCCCACGTCTCGGTGGGAACATTATATAAGTCTATAACGATATATATCCCAACCTAAAGCAACCTAACAACTCGGAGGTAATATTTTAGAACATTCCTGGCTTGTCGGTCCCTACATCTCGGTGGGGACATTCTATACGTCTATAACGTTGTATATCCTAACCTAAGGGAACCTAACATTTCGGGTGTGATATTTTACAACATTCCTGACGCGTCGGCCCCTATTTCTCGCTGGGAATATTATATACGTCTATAACGTTATATATCCTAACGTAAGGCAACATAACATCTCGGATGTAATATTTTACAACATTCGTGACGCATCGGCCCCTATTTCTCAGTGGGAATATTATATACGTCTATAACGTTATACATCCTAGCCTAAGGCAACTTAACATGTTGAATGTAATATTTTACAACATTCGGGCGTGTCGTCGCCTGCTTCTCGATGGGGACATTATATACGTCTATAACGTTGTATATCCTAACCCAAAGCAACCTAACTTCTGGGATGTAATATTTTGATACTTTCCTGGCATGTCGGTCCCTACGTCTCGGTGGGATCATTATATACGTCTATAACGATATATATCCTAACCTAAGGCAACCTAACACCTCGGATGTAATATTTTACAACATTCCTGGCATGTCGGTCACTACATCTCGGTGGGAACATTATATACGTCTGTAACGATATATACCCTAACCTAAGGCAACCTAACATCTCGGATGTAATGTTTTACAACATTCCTGGCATGTCGGTCCCTACTTCTCGGTGGGAACATTCTATACGCCTATAACGTTGTATATCCTAACCTAAGGGAACCTAACATCACGGGTGTAATATTTTACAACATTGCTGACGCGTCGGCCCCTACTTCTCGGTGGGAACATTCTATACGTCTATAACGATATATATCCTAACCTAAGGCAACCTAACATCTCGGATGTAATATTTTACAACATTCCTGGCGCTTCGGCTGCTACTTTTCGGTGGGAACATTATATACGTCTATAACGTTACATATCCTAACGTATGGCAACATAACATCTCGGATGTTATATATTACAACATTCCTGGCGTGTCGTCGCCTGCTTCTCGATGGGGACTTTATGTACGTCTATAACGTTGTATATCCTAACCTACCGCAACCTAACATCTCGGATGTAATATTTTACAACATTCTGGCGTGTCGTCGCCTGCTTCTCGATGGGGACATTATATACGTCTATAACCTTGTATATACTAACCTAACGCAACCTAAAATCTGGGATGTAATATTTTACATCAGACCTGGTGGGTCGTCGCCCGCTTCTCGATGGGGACATTATATACGTCTATAACGTTGAATATCCTAACCTAAAGCAACCTAACATCTGGGATGTAAAATTTTACAAGATCCCTGGCATGTCGGTCCCCACGTCTCGGTGGGAACATTATATACGTCTATAACGATATATATCCTAACCTAAGGCAACCTAACATCTCGGATGTAATATTTTACAACATTCCTGGCATGTCGGTCCCTACTTCTCGGTGGAAACAATGTATACGTCTATAACGATATATATCCTAGCCTAAGGCAACCCAACATGTAGAATGTAATATTTTACAACATTCCTGGCGTGTCGTCGCCTGCTTCTCGATGGGGACATTATATACGTCTATAACGTTGTATATCCTAACCCAAAGCAACCTAACTTCTGGGATGTAATATTTTGATACTTTCCTGGCATGTCGGTCCCTACGTCTCGGTGGGATCATTATATACGTCTATAACGATATATATCCTAACCTAAGGCAACCTAACACCTCGGATGTAATATTTTACAACATTCCTGGCATGTCGGTCACTACATCTCGGTGGGAACATTATATACGTCTGTAACGATATATACCCTAACCTAAGGCAACCTAACATCTCGGATGTAATGTTTTACAACATTCCTGGCATGTCGGTCCCTACTTCTCGGTTAGAACATTCTATACGCCTATAACGTTGTATATCCTAACCTAAGGGAACCTAACATCACGGGTGTAATATTTTACAACATTGCTGACGCGTCGGCCCCTACTTCTCGGTGGGAACATTCTATACGTCTATAACGATATATATCCTAACCTAAGGCAACCTAACATCTCGGATGTAATATTTTACAACATTCCTGGCGCTTCGGCTGCTACTTTTCGGTGGGAACATTATATACGTCTATAACGTTACATATCCTAACGTATGGCAACATAACATCTCGGATGTTATATATTACAACATTCCTGGCGTGTCGTCGCCTGCTTCTCGATGGGGACTTTATGTACGTCTATAACGTTGTATATCCTAACCTAACGCAACCTAACATCTCGGATGTAATATTTTACAACATTCTGGCGTGTCGTCGCCTGCTTCTCGATGGGGACATTATATACGTCTATAACCTTGTATATACTAACCTAACGCAACCTAAAATCTGGGATGTAATATTTTACATCAGACCTGGTGGGTCGTCGCCCGCTTCTCGATGGGGACATTATATACGTCTATAACGTTGAATATCCTAACCTAAAGCAACCTAACATCTGGGATGTAAAATTTTACAAGATCCCTGGCATGTCGGTCCCCACGTCTCGGTGGGAACATTATATACGTCTATAACGATATATATCCTAACCTAAGGCAACCTAACATCTCGGATGTAATATTTTACAACATTCCTAGCATGTCGGTCCCTACTTCTCGGTGGGAACATTGTATACGTCTATAACGATATATATTCTAGCCTAAGGCAACCTAACATGTCGAATGTAATATTTTACAACATTTCTGTCGTGTCGTCGCCTGCTTCTCGATGGGGACATTATATACGTCTATAACGTTGTATATTCTAACCTAACACAACCTAACATCTGGGATGTTATATTTTACAACATTCCTGGCGTGTCGTCGCCTACTTCTGGATGGGGACATTATATACATCTATAACGTCATATATCCTAACCTAAGGGAACCTAACATCTCGGGTGTAATATTTTACAACATTCCTGGCGTGTCGTCGCCTACTTCTCGATGGGGACATTATATACATCTATAACGTTGTATATCCTAACCTAAGGCAACCTAACATCTCGGATGTAATATTCTACAACATTCTGGCGTGTCGTCGCCTGATTCTCGATGGGGACATTATATACGTCTATAACCTTGTATATACTAACCTAACGCAACCTAACATCTGGGATGTAATATTTTACAACATTCCTGGTGGATCGTCGCCCACTTCTCGATGGGGACATTATATACGTCTATAACGTTGAATATCCTAACCTAAAGCAACCTAAATCTGGGATGTAATATTTTACAAGATCCCTGGCATGTCGGTCCCTACTTCTCGGTGGAAACAATGCATACGTCTATAACGATATATATCCTAGCCTAAGGCAACCCAACATGTAGAATGTAATATTTTACAACATTCCTGGCGTGTCGTCGCCTACTTCTCGATGGGGACATTATACACATCTATAACGTTGTATATCCTAACCTAAGGCAACCTAACATCTCGGATGTAATATTTTATAACACTCCTGGCATGTCGGTCCCTACTTCTCGGTGGGAACATTGTATACGTCTATAACGATATATATTCTAGCCTAAGGCAACCTAACATGTCGAATGTAATATTTTACAACATTCCTGTCGTGTCGTCGCCTGCTTCTCGATGGGGACATTATATACGTCTATAACGTTGTATACTCTAACCTAACGCAACCTAACATCTGGGATGTTATATTTTACAACATTCCTGGCGTGTCGTCGCCTACTTCTCGATGGGGACATTATATACATCTATAACGTCATATATCCTAACCTAAGGGAACCTAACATCTCGGGTGTAATATTTTACAACATTCCTGGCGTGTCGTCGCCTACTTCTCGATGGGGACATTATATACATCTATAACGTTGTATATCCTAACCTAAGGCAACCTAACATCTCGGATGCAATATTTTACAACATTCCTGTCATGTCGGTCCCTACTTCTCGGTGGGAACATTGTATACGTCTATAACGATATATATCCTAGCCTAAGGCAACCTAACATGTCGAATGTAATATTTTACAACATTCCTGTCGTGTCGTCGCCTGCTTCTCGATGGGGACATTATATACGTCTATAACGTTGTATATTCTAACCTAACGCAACCTAACATCTGGGATGTAATATTTTACAACATTCCTGGCGTGTCGTCGCCTACTTCTGGATGGGGACATTATATACATCTATACCGTCATATATCCTAACCTAAGGCAACCTAACATGTCGAATGTAATATTTTACAAGATCCCTGGCATGTCGGTCCCCACGTCTCGGTGGGAACATTATATACGTCTATAACGATATATATCCTAACCTAAGGCAACCTAACATCTCGGATGTAATATTTTACAACATTCCTGGCGTGTCGTCGCCTACTTCTGGATGTGGACATTATATACATCTATAACGTCATATATCCTAACCTAAAGGAACCTAACATATCGGATGTAATATTTTGATACTTTCCTGGCATGTCGGTCCCTACGTCTCGGTGGGATCATTATATACGTCTATAACGATATATATCCTAACCTAAGGCAACCTAACACCTCGGATGTAATATTTTACAACATTCCTGGCATGTCGGTCACTACATCTCGGTGGGAACATTATATACATCTATAACGTCATATATCCTAACCTAAGGGAACCTAACATCTCGGGTGTAATATTTTACAACATTCCTGGCGTGTCGTCGCCTACTTCTCGATGGGGACATTATATACATCTATAACGTTGTATATCCTAACCTAACGCAACCTAACATCTGGGATGTAATATTTTACAACATTCCTGTCGTGTCGTCGCCTGCTTCTCGGTGGGAACATTCTATACGTCTATAACGTTGTATATCCTAACCTAAGGGAACCTAACATCTCGGGTGTAATAGTTTACAACATTGATGACGCGTCGGCCCCTACTTCTCGGTGGGAACATTCTATACGTCTATAACGATATATATCCTAACCTAAGGCAACCTAACATCTCGGATGTAATATTTTACAACATTCCTGGCGCTTCGACTGCTACTTTTCGGTGGGAACATTATATACGTCTATAACGTTACATATCCTAACGTATGGCAACATAACATCTCGGATGTTATATATTACAACATTCCTGGCGTGTCGTCGCCTGCTTCTCGATGGGGACTTTATGTACGTCTATAACGTTGTATATCCTAACCTAACGCAACCTAACATCTCGGATGTAATATTTTACAACATTCTGGCGTGTCGTCGCCTGCTTCTCGATGGGGACATTATATACGTCTATAACCTTGTATATACTAACCTAACGCAACCTAAAATCTGGGATGTAATATTTTACATCAGACCTGGTGGGTCGTCGCCCGCTTCTCGATGGGGACATTATATACGTCTATAACGTTGAATATCCTAACCTAAAGCAACCTAACATCTGGGATGTAATATTTTACAAGATCCCTGGCATGTCGGTCCCCACGTCTCGGTGGGAACATTATATACGTCTATAACGATATATATCCTAACCTAAGGCAACCTAACATCTCGGATGTAATATTTTACAACATTCCTGGCGTGTCGTCGCCTACTTCTGGATGTGGACATTATATACATCTATAACGTCATATATCCTAACCTAAAGGAACCTAACATATCGGATGTAATATTTTGATACTTTCCTGGCATGTCGGTCCCTACGTCTCGGTGGGATCATTATATACGTCTATAACGATATATATCCTAACCTAAGGCAACCTAACACCTCGGATGTAATATTTTACAACATTCCTGGCATTCGGTCACTACATCTCGGTGGGAACATTATATACGTCTGTAACGATATATACCCTAACCTAAGGCAACCTAACATCTCGGATGTAATGTTTTACAACATTCCTGGCATGTCGGTCCCTACTTCTCGGTGGGAACATTCTATACGCCTATAACGTTGTATATCCTAACCTAAGGGAACCTAACATCACGGGTGTAATATTTTACAACATTGCTGACGCGTCGGCCCCTACTTCCCGGTGGGAACATTCTATACGTCTATAACGATATATATCCTAACCTAAGGCAACCTAACATCTCGGATGTAATATTTTACAACATTCCTGGCGCTTCGGCTGCTACTTTTCGGTGGGAACATTATATACGTCTATAACGTTACATATCCTAACGTATGGCAACATAACATCTCGGATGTTATATATTACAACATTCCTGGCGTGTCGTCGCCTGCTTCTCGATGGGGACTTTATGTACGTCTATAACGTTGTATATCCTAACCTAACGCAACCTAACATCTCGGATGTAATATTTTACAACATTCTGGCGTGTCGTCGCCTGCTTCTCGATGGGGACATTATATACGTCTATAACCTTGTATATACTAACCTAACGCAACCTAAAATCTGGGATGTAATATTTTACATCAGACCTGGTGGGTCGTCGCCCGCTTCTCGATGGGGACATTATATACGTCTATAACGTTGAATATCCTAACCTAAAGCAACCTAACATCTGGGATGTAAAATTTTACAAGATCCCTGGCATGTCGGTCCCCACGTCTCGGTGGGAACATTATATACGTCTATAACGATATATATCCTAACCTAAGGCAACCTAACATCTCGGATGTAATATTTTACAACATTCCTGGCATGTCGGTCCCTACTTCTCGGTGGAAACAATGTATACGTCTATAACGATATATATCCTAGCCTAAGGCAACCCAACATGTAGAATGTAATATTTTACAACATTCCTGTCGTGTCGTCGCCTGCTTCTCGATGGGGACATTATATACGTCTATAACGTTGTATATTCTAACCTAACGCAACCTAACATCTGGGATGTTATATTTTACAACATTCCTGGCGTGTCGTCGCCTACTTCTGGATGGGGACATTATATACATCTATAACGTCATATATCCTAACCTAAGGGAACCTAACATCTCGGGTGTAATATTTTACAACATTCGTGGCGTGTCGTCGCCTACTTCTCGATGGGGACATTATATACATCTATAACGTTGTATATCCTAACCTAAGGCAACCTAACATCTCGGATGTAATATTTTACAACATTCTGGCGTGTCGTCGCCTGCTTCTCGATGGGGACATTATATACGTCTATAACCTTGTATATACTAACCTAACGCAACCTAACATCTGGGATGTAATATTTTACAACATTCCTGGTGGGTCGTCGCCCGCTTCTCGATGGGGACATTATATACGTCTATAACGTTGTATATCCTAACCTAAGGGAACCTAACATCTCGGGTGTAATATTTTACAACATTCCTGGCGATTCGGCTGCTACTTTTCGGTGGGAACATTATATACGTCTATAACGTTACATATCCTAACGTATGGCAACATAACATCTCGGATGTTATATATTACAACATTCCTGGCGTGTCGTCGCCTGCTTCTCGATGGGGACTTTATGTACGTCTATAACGTTGTATATCCTAACCTAACGCAACCTAACATCTCGGATGTAATATTTTACAACATTCTGACGTGTCGTCGCCTGCTTCTCGATGGGGACATTATATACGTCTATAACCTTGTATATACTAACCTAACGCAACCTAAAATCTGGGATGTAATATTTTACATCAGACCTGGTGGGTCGTCGCCCGCTTCTCGATGGGGACATTATATACGTCTATAACGTTGAATATCCTAACCTAAAGCAACCTAACATCTGGGATGTAATATTTTACAAGATCCCTGGCATGTCGGTCCCCACGTCTCGGTGGGAACATTATATACGTTTATAACGATATATATCCTAACCTAAGGCAACCTAACATCTCGGATGTAATATTTTACAACATTCCTGGCATGTCGGTCCCTACTTCTCGGTGGAAACAATGTATACGTCTATAACGATACATATCCTAGCCTAAGGCAACCCAACATGTAGAATGTAATATTTTACAACATTCCTGGCGTGTCGTCGCCTACTTCTCGATGGGGACATTCTACACATCTATAACGTTGTATATCCTAACCTAAGGCAACCTAACATCTCGGATGTAATATTTTACAACATTCCTGGCATGTCGGTCCCTACTTCTCGGTGGGAACATTGTATACGTCTATAACGATATATATTCTAGCCTAAGGCAACCTAACATGTCGAATGTAATATTTTACAACATTCCTGTCGTGTCGTCGCCTGCTTCTCGATGGGGACATTATATACGTCTATAACGTTGTATATTCTAACCTAACGCAACCTAAAATCTGGGATGTAATATTTTACATCAGACCTGGTGGGTCGTCTCCCGCTTCTCGATGGGGACATTATATACGTCTATAACGTTGAATATCCTAACCTAAAGCAACCTAACATCTGGGATGTAATATTTTACAAGATCCCTGGCATGTCGGTCCCCACGTCTCGGTGGGAACATTATATACGTCTATAACGATATATAGCCTAACCTAAGGCAACCTAACATATCGGATGTAATATTTTACAACATTCCTGGCATGTCGGTCCCTACTTCTCGGTGGAAACAATGTATACGTCTATAACGATATATATCCTAGCCTAAGGCAACCCAACATGTAGAATGTAATATTTTACAACATTCCTGGCGTGTCGTCGCCTACTTCTCGATGGGGACATTCTACACATCTATAACGTTGTATATCCTAACCTAAGGCAACCTAACATCTCGGATGTAATATTTTACAACATTCCTGGCATGTCGGTCCCTACTTCTCGGTAGGAACAATGTATACGTCTATAACGATATATATCCTAGCCTAAGGCAACGCAACATGTAGAATGTAATATTTTACAACATTCCTGTCGTGTCGTCGCCTGCTTCTCGATGGGGACATTATATACGTCTATAACGTTGTATATTCTAACCTAACGCAACCTAACATCTGGGATGTTATATTTTACAACATTCCTGGCGTGTCGTCGCCTACTTCTGGATGGGGACATTATATACATCTATAACGTCATATATCCTAACCTAAGGGAACCTAACATCTCGGGTGTAATATTTTACAACATTCGTGGCGTGTCGTCGCCTACTTCTCGATGGGGACATTATATACATCTATAACGTTGTATATCCTAACCTAAGGCAACCTAACATCTCGGATGTAATATTTTACAACATTCTGGCGTGTCGTCGCCTGCTTCTCGATGGGGACTTTATGTACGTCTATAACGTTGTATATCCTAACCTAACGCAACCTAACATCTCGGATGTAATATTTTACAACATTCTGGCGTGTCGTCGCCTGCTTCTCGATGGGGACATTATATACGTCTATAACCTTGTATATACTAACCTAACGCAACCTAAAATCTGGGATGTAATATTTTACATCAGACCTGGTGGGTCGTCGCCCGCTTCTCGATGGGGACATTATATACGTCTATAACGTTGAATATCCTAACCTAAAGCAACCTAACATCTGGGATGTAAAATTTTACAAGATCCCTGGCATGTCGGTCCCCACGTCTCGGTGGGAACATTATATACGTCTATAACGATATATATCCTAACCTAAGGCAACCTAACATCTCGGATGTAATATTTTACAACATTCCTGGCATGTCGGTCCCTACTTCTCGGTGGAAACAATGTATACGTCTATAACGATATATATCCTAGCCTAAGGCAACCCAACATGTAGAATGTAATATTTTACAACATTCCTGTCGTGTCGTCGCCTGCTTCTCGATGGGGACATTATATACGTCTATAACGTTGAATATCCTAACCTAAAGCAACCTAACATCTGGGATGTAAAATTTTACAAGATCCCTGGCATGTCGGTCCCCACGTCTCGGTGGGAACATTATATACGTCTATAACGATATATATCCTAACCTAAGGCAACCTAACATCTCGGATGTAATATTTTACAACATTCCTAGCATGTCGGTCCCTACTTCTCGGTGGGAACATTGTATACGTCTATAACGATATATATTCTAGCCTATGGCAACCTAACATGTCGAATGTAATATTTTACAACGTTCCTGTCGTGTCGTCGCCTGCTTCTCGATGGGGACATTATATACGTCTATAACGTTGTATATTCTAACCTAACGCAACCTAACGTCTGGGATGTAATATTTTACAACATTCCTAGCATGTCGGTCCCTACTTCTCGGTGGGAACATTGTATACGTCTATAACGATATATATTCTAGCCTAAGGCAACCTAACATGTCGAATGTAATATTTTACAACATTCCTGTCGTGTCGTCGCCTGCTTGTCGATGGGGACATTATATACGTCTATAACGTTGTATATTCTAACCTAACGCAACCTAAAACCTGGGATGTAATATTTTACAACATTCCTGGCGTGTCGTCGCCTACTTCTGGATAGGGACATTATATACATCTATAATGTCATATATCCTAACCTAAGGGAACCTAACATCTCGGGTGTAATATTTTACAACATTCCTGGCGTGTCGTCGCCTACTTCTCGATGGGGATATTATATACATCTATAACGTTGTATATCCTAACCTAAGGCAACCTAACATCTCGGATGTAATATTTTACAGCATTCCTGGCATGTCGGTCCCTACTTCTCGGTGGGAACATTGTATACGTCTATAACGATATATATCCTAGCCTAACGCAACCTAACATGTCGAATGTAATATTTTACAACATTCCTGGCGTGTCGTCGCCTACTTCTCAATGGGGACGTTATATACATCTATAACTTTGTATATCCTACCCTAAGGCAACCTAACATCTCGGATGTAATATTTTAAAACATTCCTGGCATGTCGGTCCCTACGTCTCGGTGGGAACATTATATACGTCTATAACGATATATATCCTAACGAAGGCAACCTAACATCTCGGATGTAATATTTTACAACATTCCTGGCGCTTCGGCTGCTACTTTTCGGTGGGAACATTATATACGTCTATAACGTTATATATCCTAGCCTAAGGCAACCTAACATCTCGGATGTAATATTTCACAACATTTCTGGCGTGTCGGTCCCTACTTCTCCGTGGGAACATTCTATACGTCCATAACGTTGTATATCCTAACCTAAGGGAACCTAACATCTCGGGTGTAATATTTTAGAACATTCCTGACGCGTCAGTCCCTATTTCTCGGTGGGATCATTATATACGTCTATAACGTTATACATCCTAGCCTAAGGCAACCTAACTTGTAGAATGTAATATTTTACAACATTCCTGGCGTGTCGTCGCCTACTTCTCGATGAGGACATTATATACATCTATAACGTTGTATATCCTAACCTAACGCAACCTAACATCTGGGATGTAATATTTTACAACATTCCTGTCATGTCGTCTCCTGCATCTCGATGGGGACATTATATACGTCTATAACGATATATATTCTAACCTAAGGCAACCTAACATCTCGGATGTAATATTTTACAACATTCCTGCCGCTTCGGCTGCTACTTTTCGGTGGGAACATTATATACGTCTATAACGTTACATATCCTAACGTATGGCAACATAACATCTCGGATGTTATATTTTACAACATTCCTGGCATGTTGGGCCCTACTTCTCGGTGGGAACATTGTATACGTCTATAACTATATATATCGTAGCCTAAGGCAACCTAACATGTCGAATGTAATATTTTACAACATTCCTGTCGTGTCGTCTCCTGCATCTCGATGGGGACATTATATACGTCTATAAAGTTGAATATCCTAACCTAAAGCAACCTAACATCTGGGATGTAATATTTTACAACATTCCTGGCATGTCGGTCCCTACTTCTCGATGGAAACAATGTATACGTCTATAACGACATATATCGTATCCTAAGGCAACCCAAAATGTAGAATGTAATATTTTACAACATTCCTGGCGTGTCGTCGCCTACTTCTCGATGGGGACGTTATATACATCTATAACGTTGTATATCCTACCCTAAGGCAACCTAACATCTCGGATGTAATATTTTACAACATTCCTGGCATGTCGGTCCCTACTTCTCGGTGGGAACATTGTATACGTCTATAACGATATATATTCTAGCCTAAGGCAACCTAACATGTCGAATGTAATATTTTACAACATTCCTGTCGTGTCGTCGCCTGCTTCTCGATGAGGACATTATATACGTCTATAACGTTGTATATTCTAACCTAACGCAACCTAAAATCTGGGATGTAATATTTTACAACATTCCTGGCGTGTCGTCGCCTACTTCTCGATGGGGATATTATATACATCTATAACGTTGTATATCCTAACCTAAGGCAACCTAACATCTCGGATGTAATATTTTACAACATTCTGGCGTGTCGTCGCCTGCTTCTCGATGGGAACATTATATACGTCTATAACCTTGTATATACTAACCTAACGCAACCTAACATCTGGGATGTAATATTTTACAACATTCCTGGCATGTCGTTCCCTACGTCTCCGTGGGTACATTATATACGTCTATATCGTTGTATATCCTAACCTAACGGAACCTAACATCTGGGATGTAATATTTTAAAACATTCCTTGCATGTCGGTCCCTACGTCTCGGTGGGAACATTATATACGTCTATAACGATATATATCCTAACCTAAGGCAACCTAACATCTCGGATGTAATATTTTACAACATTCCTGCCGCTTCGGCTGCTACTTTTCGGTGGGAACATTATATACGTCTATAACGTTACATATCCTAACGTATGGCAACATAACATCTCGGATGTTATATTTTACAACATTCCTGGCATGTTGGGCCCTACTTCTCGGTGGGAACATTGTATACGTCTATAACTATATATATCGTAGCCTAAGGCAACCTAACATGTCGAATGTAATATTTTACAACATTCCTGTCGTGTCGTCTCCTGCATCTCGATGGGGACATTATATACGTCTATAAAGTTGAATATCCTAACCTAAAGCAACCTAACATCTGGGATGTAATATTTTACAACATTCCTGGCATGTCGGTCCCTACTTCTCGATGGAAACAATGTATACGTCTATAACGACATATATCGTAGCCTAAGGCAACCCAAAATGTAGAATGTAATATTTTACAACATTCCTGGCGTGTCGTCGCCTACTTCTCGATGGGGACGTTATATACATCTATAACGTTGTATATCCTACCCTAAGGCAACCTAACATCTCGGATGTAATATTTTACAACATTCCTGGCATGTCGGTCCCTACTTCTCGGTGGGAACATTGTATACGTCTATAACGATATATATTCTAGCCTAAGGCAACCTAACATGTCGAATGTAATATTTTACAACATTCCTGTCGTGTCGTCGCCTGCTTCTCGATGAGGACATTATATACGTCTATAACGTTGTATATTCTAACCTAACGCAACCTAAAATCTGGGATGTAATATTTTACAACATTCCTGGCGTGTCGTCGCCTACTTCTGGATAGGGACATTATATACATCTATAACGTCATATATCCTAACCTAAGGGAACCTAACATCCCGGTTGTAATATTTTACAACATTCCTGGCGTGTCGTTGCCTACTTCTCGATGGGGACATTATATACATCTATAACGTTGTATATCCTAACCTAAGGCAACCTAACATCTCGGATGTAATATTTTACAACATTCCTGGCATGTCGGTCCCTACTTCTCGGTGGGAACATTGTATACGTCTATAACGATATATATTCTAGCCTAACGCAACCTAACATGTCGAATGTAATATTTTACAACATTCCTGTCGTGTCGTCGCCTACTTCTGGATGGGGACATTATATACATCTATAACGTTGAATATCCTAACCTAAAGCAACCTAACATCTGGGATGTAATATTTTACAACATTCCTGGCATGTCGGTCCCTACGTCTCGGTGGGAACGTTATATACGTCTATAACGATATATATCCTAACCTAAGGGAACCTTACATCTCGGATGTAATATTTTACAACATTCCTGGCATGTCGGTCCCTACTTCTCGGTGGGAACATTGTATACGTCTATAACGATATATATTCTAGCCTAAGGCAACCTAACATGTCGAATGTAATATTTTACAACATTCCTGTCGTGTCGTCGCCTGCTTGTCGATGGGGACATTATATACGTCTATAACGTTGTATATTCTAACCTAACGCAACCTAAAACCTGGGATGTAATATTTTACAACATTCCTGGCGTGTCGTCGCCTACTTCTGGATAGGGACATTATATACATCTATAACGTCATATATCCTAACCTAAGGGAACCTAACATCTCGGGTGTAATATTTTACAACATTCCTGGCGTGTCGTCGCCTACTTCTCGATGGGGATATTATATACATCTATAACGTTGTATATCCTAACCTAAGGCAACCTAACATCTCGGATGTAATATTTTACAGCATTCCTGGCATGTCGGTCCCTACTTCTCGGTGGGAACATTGTATACGTCTATAACGATATATATTCTAGCCTAACGCAACCTAACATGTCGAATGTAATATTTTACAACATTCCTGTCGTGTCGTCGCCTACTTCTGGATGGGGACATTATATACATCTATAACGTTATGTATCCTAACCTAAAGCAACCTAACATCTGGGATGTAATATTTTACAACATTCCTGGCGTGTCGTCGCCTACTTCTCGGTGGGAACATTGTATACGTCTATAACTATATATATCCTAGCCTAAGGCAACCCAAAATGTAGAATGTAATATTTTACAACATTCCTGGCGTGTCGTCGCCTACTTCTCAATGGGGACGTTATATACATCTATAACTTTGTATATCCTACCCTAAGGCAACCTAACATCTCGGATGTAATATTTTAAAACATTCCTGGCATGTCGGTCCCTACGTCTCGGTGGGAACATTATATACGTCTATAACGATATATATCCTAACGAAGGCAACCTAACATCTCGGATGTAATATTTTACAACATTCCTGGCGCTTCGGCTGCTACTTTTCGGTGGGAACATTATATACGTCTATAACGTTATATATCCTAGCCTAAGGCAACCTAACATCTCGGATGTAATATTTCACAACATTTCTGGCGTGTCGGTCCCTACTTCTCCGTGGGAACATTCTATACGTCCATAACGTTGTATATCCTAACCTAAGGGAACCTAACATCTCGGGTGTAATATTTTAGAACATTCCTGACGCGTCAGTCCCTATTTCTCGGTGGGATCATTATATACGTCTATAACGTTATATATCCTAGCCTAAGGCAACCTAACTTGTAGAATGTAATATTTTACAACATTCCTGGCGTGTCGTCGCCTACTTCTCGATGAGGACATTATATACATCTATAACGTTGTATATCCTAACCTAACGCAACCTAACATCTGGGATGTAATATTTTACAACATTCCTGTCATGTCGTCTCCTGCATCTCGATGGGGACATTATATACGTCTATAACGATATATATTCTAACCTAAGGCAACCTAACATCTCGGATGTAATATTTTACAACATTCCTGCCGCTTCGGCTGCTACTTTTCGGTGGGAACATTATATACGTCTATAACGTTACATATCCTAACGTATGGCAACATAACATCTCGGATGTTATATTTTACAACATTCCTGGCATGTTGGGCCCTACTTCTCGGTGGGAACATTGTATACGTCTATAACTATATATATCGTAGCCTAAGGCAACCTAACATGTCGAATGTAATATTTTACAACATTCCTGTCGTGTCGTCTCCTGCATCTCGATGGGGACATTATATACGTCTATAAAGTTGAATATCCTAACCTAAAGCAACCTAACATCTGGGATGTAATATTTTACAACATTCCTGGCATGTCGGTCCCTACTTCTCGATGGAAACAATGTATACGTCTATAACGACATATATCGTAGCCTAAGGCAACCCAAAATGTAGAATGTAATATTTTACAACATTCCTGGCGTGTCGTCGCCTACTTCTCGATGGGGACGTTATATACATCTATAACGTTGTATATCCTACCCTAAGGCAACCTAACATCTCGGATGTAATATTTTACAACATTCCTGGCATGTCGGTCCCTACTTCTCGGTGGGAACATTGTATACGTCTATAACGATATATATTCTAGCCTAAGGCAACCTAACATGTCGAATGTAATATTTTACAACATTCCTGTCGTGTCGTCGCCTGCTTCTCGATGAGGACATTATATACGTCTATAACGTTGTATATTCTAACCTAACGCAACCTAAAATCTGGGATGTAATATTTTACAACATTCCTGGCGTGTCGTCGCCTACTTCTGGATAGGGACATTATATACATCTATAACGTCATATATCCTAACCTAAGGGAACCTAACATCCCGGTTGTAATATTTTACAACATTCCTGGCGTGTCGTTGCCTACTTCTCGATGGGGACATTATATACATCTATAACGTTGTATATCCTAACCTAAGGCAACCTAACATCTCGGATGTAATATTTTACAACATTCCTGGCATGTCGGTCCCTACTTCTCGGTGGGAACATTGTATACGTCTATAACGATATATATTCTAGCCTAACGCAACCTAACATGTCGAATGTAATATTTTACAACATTCCTGTCGTGTCGTCGCCTACTTCTGGATGGGGACATTATATACATCTATAACGTTGAATATCCTAACCTAAAGCAACCTAACATCTGGGATGTAATATTTTACAACATTCCTGGCATGTCGGTCCCTACGTCTCGGTGGGAACGTTATATACGCCTATAACGATATATATCCTAACCTAAGGGAACCTTACATCTCGGATGTAATATTTTACAACATTCCTGGCATGTTGGGCCCTACTTCTCGGTGGGAACATTGTATACGTCTATAACTATATATATCCTAGCCTAAGGCAACCTAACATGTCGAATGTAATATTTTACAACATTCCTGTCGTGTCGTCTCCTGCATCTCGATGGGGACATTATATACGTCTATAAAGTTGAATATCCTAACCTAAAGCAACCTAACATCTGGGATGTAATATTTTACAACATTCCTGGCATGTCGGTCCCTGCGTCTCGGTGGGAACGTTATATACGTCTATAACGATATATATCCTAACCTAAGGGAACCTTACATCTCGGATGTAATATTTTACAACATTCCTGGCATGTTGGGCCCTACTTCTCGGTGGGAACATTGTATACGTCTATAACTATATATATCCTAGCCTAAGGCAACCTAACATGTCGAATGTAATATTTTACAACATTCCTGTCGTGTCGTCTCCTGCATCTCGATGGGGACATTATATACGTCTATAAACTTGAATATCCTAACCTAAAGCAACCTAACATCTGGGATGTAATATTTTACAACATTCCTGGCATGTCGGTCCCTACTTCTCGATGGAAACAATGTATACGTCTATAACGACATATATCGTAGCCTAAGGCAACCCAAAATGTAGAATGTAATATTTTACAACATTCCTGGCGTGTCGTCGCCTACTTCTGGATAGGGACATTATATACATCTATAACGTCATATATCCTAACCTAAGGGAACCTAACATCTCGGGTGTAATATTTTACAACATTCCTGGCGTATCGTCGCCTACTTCTCGATGGGGATATTATATACATCTATAACGTTGTATATCCTAACCTAAGGCAACCTAACATCTCGGATGTAATATTTTACAACATTCTGGCGTGTCGTCGCCTGCTTCTCGATGGGAACATTATATACGTCTATAACCTTGTATATACTAACCTAACGCAACCTAACATCTGGGATGTAATATTTTACAACATTCCTGGCATGTCGGTCCCTACGTCTCCGTGGGTACATTATATACGTCTATAACGTTGTATATCCTAACCTAACGGAACCTAACATCTGGGATGTAATATTTTAAAACATTCCTGGCATGTCGGTCCCTACGTCTCGGTGGGAACATTATATACGTCTATAACGATATATATCCTAACCTAAGGCAACCTAACATCTCGGATGTAATATTTTACAACATTCCTGGCGCTTCGGCTGCTACTTTTCGGTGGGAACATTATATACGTCTATAACGTTATATATCCTAGCCTAAGGCAACCTAACATCTCGGATGTAATATTTCACAACATTTCTGGCGTGTGAGCACGTACTTCTCGGTGGTAACATCATATACGTCTGTAACGTTATATATCCTGTCGCAAGGCAACATAACATCTCGGATGTAATATTTTAAAACATTCCTGGCGTGTCGTCGCCTACTTCTCGATGGGGACGTTATATACATCTATAACGTTGTATATCCTACCCTAAGGCAACCTAACATCTCGGATGTAATATTTTACAACATTCCTGGCATGTCGGTCCCTACTTCTCGGTGGGAACATTGTATACGTCTATAACGATATATATTCTAGCCTAACGTAACCTAACATGTCGAATGTAATATTTTACAACATTCCTGTCGTGTCGTCGCCTACTTCTGGATGGGGACATTATATACATCTATAACGTTATATATCCTAACCTAAGGGAATCTAACATCTCGGGTGTAATATTTAACAACATTCCTGGCGTGTCGTCGCCTACTTCTCGGTGGGAACATTGTATACGTCTATAACTATATATATCCTAGCCTAAGGCAACCTAGCATGTCGAATGTAATATTTTACAACATTCCTGTCGTGTCGTCTCCTGCATCTCGATGGGGACATTATATACGTCTATAACGTTGAATATCCTAACCTAAAGCAACCTAACATCTGGGATGTAATATTTTACAACATTCCTGGCGTGTCGTCGCCTACTTCTCGATGAGGACATTACATACATCTATAACGTTGTATATCCTAACCTAACGCAACCTAACATCTGGGATGTAATATTTTACAACATTCCTGTCATGTCGTCTCCTGCATCTCGATGGGGACATTATATACGTCTATAACGATATATATTCTAACCTAAGGCAACCTAACATCTCGGATGTAATATTTTACAACATTCCTGCCGCTTCGGCTGCTACTTTTCGGTGGGAACATTATATACGTCTATAACGTTACATATCCTAACGTATGGCAACATAACATCTCGGATGTTATATTTTACAACATTCCTGGCATGTTGGGCCCTACTTCTCGGTGGGAACATTGTATACGTCTATAACTATATATATCGTAGCCTAAGGCAACCTAACATGTCGAATGTAATATTTTACAACATTCCTGTCGTGTCGTCTCCTGCATCTCGATGGGGACATTATATACGTCTATAAAGTTGAATATCCTAACCTAAAGGAACCTAACATCTGGGATGTAATATTTTACAAAATTCCTGGCATGTCGGTCCCTACTTCTCGATGGAAACAATGTATACGTCTATAACGACATATATCGTAGCCTAAGGCAACCCAAAATGTAGAATGTAATATTTTACAACATTCCTGGCGTGTCGTCGCCTACTTCTCGATGGGGACGTTATATACATCTATAACGTTGTATATCCTACCCTAAGGCAACCTAACATCTCGGTTGTAATATTTTACAACATTCCAGGCATGTCGGTCCCTACTTCTCGGTGGGGACATTATATACATCTATAACGTTATATATCCTAACCTAAGGGAATCTAACATCTCGGGTGTAATATTTTACAACATTCCTGGCGTGTCGTCGCCTACTTCTCGGTGGGAACATTGTATACGTCTATAACTATATATATCCTAGCCTAAGGCAACCTAACATGTCGAATGTAATATTTTACAACATTCCTGTCGTGTCGTCTCCTGCATCTCGATGGGGACATTATATACGTCTATAACGTTGAATATCCTAACCTAAAGCAACCTAACATCTGGGATGTAATATTTTACAACATTCCTGGCATGTCGGTCCCTACTTCTCGGTGAAAACAATGTATACGTCTATAACGACATATATCCTAGCCTAAGGCAACCCAAAATGTAGAATGTAATATTTTACAACATTCCTGGCGTGTCGTCGCCTACTTCTCGATGGGGACGTTATATACATCTATAACGTTGTATATCCTACCCTAAGGCAACCTAACATCTCGGATGTAATATTTTACAACATTCCTGGCATGTCGGTCCCTACTTCTCGGTGGGAACATTGTATACGTCTATAACGATATATATTCTAGCCTAAGGCAACCTAACTTGTCGAATGTAATATTTTACAACATTCCTGTCGTGTCGTCGCCTGCTTGTCGATGGGGACATTATATACGTCTATAACGTTGTATATTCTTACCTAACGCAACCTAAAACCTGGGATGTAATATTTTACAACATTCCTGGCGTGTCGTCGCCTACTTCTGGATAGGGACATTATATACATCTATAACGTCATATATCCTAACCTAAGGGAACCTAACATCTCGGGTGTAATATTTTACAACATTCCTGGCGTGTCGTCGCCTACTTCTCGATGGGGATATTATATACATCTATAACGTTGTATATCCTAACCTAAGGCAACCTAACATCTCGGATGTAATATTTTACAACATTCTGGCGTGTCGTCGCCTGCTTCTCGATGGGAACATTATATACGTCTATAACCTTGTATATACTAACCTAACGCAACCTAACATCTGGGATGTAATATTTTACAACATTCCTGGCATGTCGGTCCCTACGTCTCCGTGGGTACATTATATACGTCTATAACGTTGTATATCCTAACCTAACGGAACCTAACATCTGGGATGTAATATTTTAAAACATTCCTGGCATGTCGGTCCCTACGTCTCGGTGGGAACATTATATACGTCTATAACGATATATATCCTAACCTAAGGCAACCTAACATCTCGGATGTAATATTTTACAACATTCCTGGCGCTTCGGCTGCTACTTTTCGGTGGGAACATTATATACGTCTATAACGTTATATATCCTAGCCTAAGGCAACCTAACATCTCGGATGTAATATTTCACAACATTTCTGGCGTGTGAGCACGTACTTCTCGGTGGTAACATCATATACGTCTGTAACGTTATATATCCTGTCGTGAGGCAACATAACATCTCGGATGTAATATTTTAAAACATTCCTGGCGTGTCGTCGCCTACTTCTCGCTGGGGACATTATATACATCTATAACGTTGTACATCCTACCCTAAGGCAACCTAACACCTCGGATGTAATATTTTACAACATTCCTGGCATGTCGGTCCCTACTTCTCGGTGGGAACATTCTATACGTCCATAACGTTGTATATCCTAACCTAAGGCAACCCAACATGTCGAATGTAATATTTTACAACATTCCTGGCGTGTCTTCGCCTACTTCTCGCTGGGGACATTATATACATCTATAACGTTGTACATCCTACCCTAAGGCAACCTAACATCTCGGATGTAATATTTTACAACATTCCTGGCATGTCGGTCCCTACTTCTCGGTGGGAACATTGTATACGTCTATAACGATATATATTCTAGCCCAAGGCAACCTAACATGTCGAATGTAATATTTTACAACATTCCTGTCGTGTCGTCGCCTGCTTCTCGATGGGGACATTATATACGACTATAACGTTGTATATTCTAACCTAACGCAACCTAAAATCTGGGATGTAATATTTTACAACATTCCTGGCGTGTCGTCGCCTACTTCTGGATAGGGACATTATATACATCTATAACGTCATATATCCTAACCTAAGGGAACCTAACATCTCGGGTGTAATATTTTACAACATTCCTGGCGTGTCGTTGCCTACTTCTCGATGGGGACATTATATACATCTATAACGTTGTATATCCTAACCTAGGGCAACCTAACATCTCGGATGTAATATTTTACAACATTCCTGGCATGTCGGGCCCTACTTCTCGGTGGGAACATTGTATACGTCTATAACGATACATATCCTAGCCTAAGGCAACCCAACATGTCGAATGTAATATTTTACAACATTCCTGGCGTGTCGTCGCCTACTTCTCGATGGGGATATTATATACATCTATAACGTTGTATATCCTAACCTAAGGCAACCTAACATCTCGGATGTAATATTTTACAACATTCTGGCGTGTCGTCGCCTGCTTCTCGATGGGAACATTATATACGTCTATAACCTTGTATATACTAACCTAACGCAACCTAACATCTGGGATGTAATATTTTACAACATTCCTGGCATGTCGGTCCCTACGTCTCCGTGGGTACATTATATACGTCTATAACGTTGTATATCCTAACCTAACGGAACCTAACATCTGGGATGTAATATTTTAAAACATTCCTGGCATGTCGGTCCCTACGTCTCGGTGGGAACATTATATACGTCTATAACGATATATATCCTAACCTAAGGCAACCTAACATCTCGGATGTAATATTTTACAACATTCCTGGCGCTTCGGCTGCTACTTTTCGGTGGGAACATTATATACGTCTATAACGTTATATATCCTAGCCTAAGGCAACCTAACATCTCGGATGTAATATTTCACAACATTTCTGGCGTGTGAGCACGTACTTCTCGGTGGTAACATCATATACGTCTGTAACGTTATATATCCTGTCGTGAGGCAACATAACATCTCGGATGTAATATTTTAAAACATTCCTGGCGTGTCGTCGCCTACTTCTCGCTGGGGACATTATATACATCTATAACGTTGTACATCCTACCCTAAGGCAACCTAACACCTCGGATGTAATATTTTACAACATTCCTGGCATGTCGGTCCCTACTTCTCGGTGGGAACATTCTATACGTCCATAACGTTGTATATCCTAACCTAAGGGAACCTAACATCTCGGGTGTAATATTTTAGAACATTCCTGACGCGTCAGTCCCTATTTCTCGGTGGGATCATTATATACGTCTATAACGTTATATATCCTAGCCTAAGGCAACCTAACACCTCGGATGTAATATTTTACGACATTCCTGGCATGTCGGTCCCTACTTCTCGGTGGGAACATTCTATACGTCCATAACGTTGTATATCCTAACCTAAGGGAACCTAACATCTCGGGTGTAATATTTTAGAACATTCCTGACGCGTCAGTCCCTATTTCTCGGTGGGATCATTATATACGTCTATAACGTTATATATCCTAGCCTAAGGCAACCTAACACCTCGGATGTAATATTTTACAACATTCCTGGCGGGTCGTCGCCTACTTCTCGATGAGGACATTACATACATCTATAACGTTGTATATCCTAACCTAACGCAACCTAACATCTGGGATGTAATATTTTACAACATTCCTGTCATGTCGTCTCCTGCATCTCGATGGGGACATTATATACGTCTTTAACGATATATATTCTAACCTAAGGCAACCTAACATCTGGGATGTAATATTTTACAACATTCCTGGCGTGTCGTTGCCTACTTCTCGATGGGGACATTATATACATCTATAACGTTGTATATCCTAACCTAAGGGAATCTAACATCTCGGGTGTAATATTTTACAACATTCCTGGCGTGTCGTCGCCTACTTCTCGGTGGGAACATTGTATACGTCTATAACTATATATATCCTAGCCTAAGGCAACCTAACATGTCGAATGTAATATTTTACAACATTCCTGTCGTGTCGTCTCCTGCATCTCGATGGGGACATTATATACGTCTATAACGTTGAATATCCTAACGTAAAGCAACCTAACATCTGGGATGTAATATTTTACAACATTCCTGGCATGTCGGTCCCTACTTCTCGGTGAAAACAATGTATACGTCTATAACGACATATATCCTAGCCTAAGGCAACCCAAAATGTAGAATGTAATATTTTACAACATTCCTGGCGTGTCGTCGCCTACTTCTCGATGGGGACGTTATATACATCTATAACGTTGTATATCCTACCCTAAGGCAACCTAACATCTCGGATGTAATATTTTACAACATTCCTGGCAAGTCGGTCCACACTTCTCGGTGGGAACATTGTATACGTCTATAACGATACATATCCTAACCTAAAGCAACCTAACATCTGGGATGTAATATTTTCAACATTCCTGGCATGTCGGTCCCTACGTCCCGGTGGGAACGTTATATACGTCTATAACGATATATATCCTAACCTAAGGGAACCTTACATCTCGGATGTAATATTTTACAACATTCCTGGCATGTTGGGCCCTACTTCTCGGTGGGAACATTGTATACGTCTATAACTATATATATCCTAGCCTAAGGCAACCTAACATGTCGAATGTAATATTTTACAACATTCCTGTCGTGTCGTCTCCTGCATCTCGATGGGGACATTATATACGTCTATAAAGTTGAATATCCTAACCTAAAGCAACCTAACATCTGGGATGTAATATTTTACAACATTCCTGGCGTGTCGTTGCCTACTTCTCGATGGGGACATTATATACATCTATAACGTTGTATATCCTAACCTAGGGCAACCTAACATGTCGGATGTAATATTTTACAACATTCCTGGCATGTCGGGCCCTACTTCTCGGTGGGAACATTGTATACGTCTATAACGATACATATCCTAGCCTAAGGCAACCCAACATGTCGAATGTAATATTTTACAACATTCCTGGCGTGTCGTCGCCTACTTCTCGCTGGGAACATTATATACATCTATAACGTTGTACATCCTACCCTAAGGCAACCTAACACCTCGGATGTAATATTTTACAACATTCCTGGCGTGTCGTCGCCTGCTTCTCGGTGGGAACATTGTATACGTCTATAACTATATATATCCTAGCCTAAGGCAACCTAGCATGTCGGATGTAATATTTTACAACATTCCTGTCGTGTCGTCTCCTGCATCTCGATGGGGACATTATATACGTCTATAAAGTTGAATATCCTAACCTAAAGCAACCTAACATCTGGGATGTAATATTTTACAACATTCCTGGCATGTCGGTCCCTACTTCTCGATGGAAACAATGTATACGTCTATAACGACATATATCGTAGCCTAAGGCAACCCAAAATGTAGAATGTAATATTTTACAACATTCCTGGCGTGTCGTCGCCTACTTCTCGATGGGGACGTTATATACATCTATAACGTTGTATATCCTACCCTAAGGCAACCTAACATCTCGGATGTAATATTTTACAACATTCCTGGCATGTCGGTCACTACTTCTCGGTGGGAACATTGTATACGTCTATAACGATATATATTCTAGCCTAAGGCAACCTAACATGTCGAATGTAATATTTTACAACATTCCTGTCGTGTCGTCGCCTGCTTGTCGATGGGGACATTATATACGTCTATAACGTTGTATATTCTAACCTAACGCAACCTAAAACCTGGGATGTAATATTTTACAACATTCCTGGCGTGTCGTCGCCTACTTCTGGATAGGGACATTATATACATCTATAACGTCATATATCCTAACCTAAGGGAACCTAACATCTCGGGTGTAATATTTTACAACATTCCTGGCGTGTCGTCGCCTACTTCTCGATGGGGATATTATATACATCTATAACGTTGTATATCCTAACCTAAGGCAACCTTACATCTCGGATGTAATATTTTACAACATTCTGGCGTGTCGTCGCCTGCTTCTCGATGGGAACATTATATACGTCTATAACCTTGTATATACTAACCTAACGCAACCTAACATCTGGGATGTAATATTTTACAACATTCCTGGCATGTCGGTCCCTACGTCTCCGTGGGTACATTATATACGTCTATAACGTTGTATATCCTAACCTAACGGAACCTAACATCTGGGATGTAATATTTTAAAACATTCCTGGCATGTCGGTCCCTACGTCTCGGTGGGAACATTATATACGTCTATAACGATATATATCCTAACCTAAGGCAACCTAACATCTCGGATGTAATATTTTACAACATTCCTGGCGCTTCGGCTGCTACTTTTCGGTGGGAACATTATATACGTCTATAACGTTATATATCCTAGCCTAAGGCAACCTAACATCTCGGATGTAATATTTCACAACATTTCTGGCGTGTGAGCACGTACTTCTCGGTGGTAACATCATATACGTCTGTAACGTTATATATCCTGTCGTAAGGCAACATAACATCTCGGATGTAATATTTTAAAACATTCCTGGCGTGTCGTCGCCTACTTCTCGCTGGGGACATTATATACATCTATAACGTTGTACATCCTACCCTAAGGCAACCTAACACCTCGGATGTAATATTTTACAACATTCCTGGCATGTCGGTCCCTACTTCTCGGTGGGAACATTCTATACGTCCATAACGTTGTATATCCTAACCTAAGGGAACCTAACATCTCGGGTGTAATATTTTAGAACATTCCTGACGCGTCAGTCCCTATTTCTCGGTGGGATCATTATATACGTCTATAACGTTATATATCCTAGCCTAAGGCAACCTAACACCTCGGATGTAATATTTTACAACATTCCTGGCATGTCGGTCCCTACTTCTCGGTGGGAACATTCTATACGTCCATAACGTTGTATATCCTAACCTAAGGGAACCTAACATCTCGGGTGTAATATTTTAGAACATTCCTGACGCGTCAGTCCCTATTTCTCGGTGGGATCATTATATACGTCTATAACGTTATATATCCTAGCCTAAGGCAACCTAACTTGTAGAATGTAATATTTTACAACATTCCTGGCGTGTCGGCCCCTACTTCTCGATGAGGACATTACATACATCTATAACGTTGTATATCCTAACCTAACGCAACCTAACATCTGGGATGTAATATTTTACAACATTCCTGTCATGTCGTCTCCTGCATCTCGATGGGGACATTATATACGTCTATAACGTTGAATATCCTAACGTAAAGCAACCTAACATCTGGGATGTAATATTTTACAACATTCCTGGCATGTCGGTCCCTACTTCTCGGTGAAAACAATGTATACGTCTATAACGACATATATCCTAGCCTAAGACAACCCAAAATGTAGAATGTAATATTTTACAACATTCCTGGCGTGTCGTCGCCTACTTCTCGATGGGGACGTTATATACATCTATAACGTTGTATATCCTACCCTAAGGCAACCTAACATCTCGGATGTAATATTTTACAACATTCCTGGCAAGTCGGTCCCTACTTCTCGGTGGGAACATTGTATACGTCTATAACGATACATATCCTAACCTAAAGCAACCTAACATCTGGGATGTAATATTTTCAACATTCCTGGCATGTCGGTCCCTACGTCTCGGTGGGAACGTTATATACGTCTATAACGATATATATCCTAACCTAAGGCAACCTAACATCTCGGATGTAATATTTTACAACATTCCTGGCATGTCGGTCCCTACGTCTCGGTGGGAACATTATATACGTCTATAACGATATATATCCTAACCTAAGGCAACCTAACATCTCGGATGTAATATTTTACAACATTCCTGGCGCTTCGGCTGCTACTTTTCGGTGGGAACATTATATACGTCTATAACGTTATATATCCTAGCCTAAGGCAACCTAACATCTCGGATGTAATATTTCACAACATTTCTGGCGTGTGAGCACGTACTTCTCGGTGGTGCCATCATATACGTCTGTAACGTTATATATCCTGTCGTAAGGCAACATAACATCTCGGATGTAATATTTTAAAACATTCCTGGCGTGTCGTCGCCTACTTCTCGCTGGGGACATTATATACATCTATAACGTTGTACATCCTACCCTAAGGCAACCTAACACCTCGGATGTAATATTTTACAACATTCCTGGCATGTCGGTCCCTACTTCTCGGTGGGAACATTCTATACGTCCATAACGTTGTATATCCTAACCTAAGGGAACCTAACATCTCGGGTGTAATATTTTAGAACATTCCTGACGCGTCAGTCCCTATTTCTCGGTGGGATCATTATATACGTCTATAACGTTATATATCCTAGCCTAAGGCAACCTAACACCTCGGATGTAATATTTTACAACATTCCTGGCATGTCGGTCCCTACTTCTCGGTGGGAACATTCTATACGTCCATAACGTTGTATATCCTAACCTAAGGGAACCTAACATCTCGGGTGTAATATTTTAGAACATTCCTGACGCGTCAGTCCCTATTTCTCGGTGGGATCATTATATACGTCTATAACGTAATATATCCTAGCCTAAGGCAACCTAACTTGTAGAATGTAATATTTTACAACATTCCTGGCGTGTCGTCGCCTACTTCTCGATGAGGACATTACATACATCTATAACGTTGTATATCCTAACCTAACGCAACCTAACATCTGGGATGTAATATTTTACAACATTCCTGTCATGTCGTCTCCTGCATCTCGATGGGGACATTATATACGTCTATAACGTTGAATATCCTAACCTAAAGCAACCTAACATCTGGGATGTAATATTTTACAACATTCCTGGCGTGTCGTTGCCTACTTCTCGATGGGGACATTATATACATCTATAACGTTGTATATCCTAACCTAGGGCAACCTAACATCTCGGATGTAATATTTTACAACATTCCTGGCATGTCCGGCCCTACTTCTCGGTGGGAACATTGTATACGTCTATAACGATACATATCCTAGCCTAAGGCAACCCAACATGTCGAATGTAATATTTTACAACATTCCTGGCGTGTCGTCGCCTACTTCTCGCTGGGGACATTATATACATCTATAACGTTGTACATCCTACCCTAAGGCAACCTAACACCTCGGATGTAATATTTTACAACATTCCTGGCGTGTCGTCGCCTGCTTCTCGGTGGGAACATTGTATACGTCTATAACTATATATATCCTAGCCTAAGGCAACCTAACATGTCGAATGTAATATTTTACAACATTCCTGTCGTGTCGTCTCCTGCATCTCGATGGGGACATTATATACGTCTATAAAGTTGAATATCCTAACCTAAAGCAACCTAACATCTGGGATGTAATATTTTACAACATTCCTGGCATGTCGGTCCCTACTTCTCGATGGAAACAATGTATACGTCTATAACGACATATATCGTAGCCTAAGGCAACCCAAAATGTAGAATGTAATATTTTACAACATTCCTGGCGTGTCGTCGCCTACTTCTCGATGGGGACGTTATATACATCTATAACGTTGTATATCCTACCCTAAGGCAACCTAACATCTCGGATGTAATATTTTACAACATTCCTGGCATGTCGGTCCCTACTTCTCGGTGGGAACATTGTATACGTCTATAACGATATATATTCTAGCCTAAGGCAACCTAACATGTCGAATGTAATATTTTACAACATTCCTGTCGTGTCGTCGCCTGCTTGTCGATGGGGACATTATATACATCTATAACGTTGTATATCCTAACCTAAGGCAACCTAACATCTCGGATGTAATATTTTACAACATTCCTGGCATGTCGGTCCCTACTTCTCGGTGGGAACATTATATACGTCTATAACCTTGTATATACTAACCTAACGCAACCTAACATCTGGGATGTAATATTTTACAACATTCCTGGCATGTCGGTCCCTACGTCTCCGTGGGTACATTATATACGTCTATAACGTTGTATATCCTAACCTAACGGAACCTAACATCTGGGATGTAATATTTTAAAACATTCCTGGCATGTCGGTCCCTACGTCTCGGTGGGAACATTATATACGTCTATAACGATATATATCCTAACCTAAGGCAACCTAACATCTCGGATGTAATATTTTACAACATTCCTGGCGCTTCGGCTGCTACTTTTCGGTGGGAACATTATATACGTCTATAACGTTATATATCCTAGCCTAAGGCAACCTAACATCTCGGATGTAATATTTCACAACATTTCTGGCGTGTGAGCACGTACTTCTCGGTGGTGCCATCATATACGTCTGTAACGTTATATATCCTGTCGTAAGGCAACATAACATCTCGGATGTAATATTTTAAAACATTCCTGGCGTGTCGTCGCCTACTTCTCGCTGGGGACATTATATACATCTATAACGTTGTACATCCTACCCTAAGGCAACCTAACACCTCGGATGTAATATTTTACAACATTCCTGGCATGTCGGTCCCTACTTCTCGGTGGGAACATTCTATACGTCCATAACGTTGTATATCCTAACCTAAGGGAACCTAACATCTCGGGTGTAATATTTTAGAACATTCCTGACGCGTCAGTCCCTATTTCTCGGTGGGATCATTATATACGTCTATAAGGTTATATATCCTAGCACTAAGGCAACCTAACTTGTAGAATGTAATATTTTACAACATTCCTGGCGTGTCGTCGCCTACTTCTCGATGAGGACATTATATACATCTATAACGTTGTACATCCTAACCTAACGCAACCTAACATCTGGGATGTAATATTTTACAACATTCCTGTCATGTCGTCTCCTGCATCTCGATGGGGACATTATATACGTCTATAACGATATATATTCTAACCTAAGGCAACCTAACATCTCGGATGTAATATTTTACAACATTCCTGCCGCTTCGGCTGCTACTTTTCGGTGGGAACATTATATACGTCTATAACGTTACATATCCTAACGTATGGCAACATAACATCTCGGATGTTATATTTTACAACATTCCTGGCATGTTGGGCCCTACTTCTCGGTGGGAACATTGTATACGTCTATAACTATATATATCGTAGCCTAAGGCAACCTAACATGTCGAATGTAATATTTTACAACATTCCTGTCGTGTCGTCTCCTGCATCTCGATGGGGACATTATATACGTCTATAAAGTTGAATATCCTAACCTAAAGCAACCTAACATCTGGGATGTAATATTATACAACATTCCTGGCATGTCGGTCCCTACTTCTCGATGGAAACAATGTATACGTCTATAACGACATATATCGTAGCCTAAGGCAACCCAAAATGTAGAATGTAATATTTTACAACATTCCTGGCGTGTCGTCGCCTACTTCTCGATGGGGACGTTATATACATCTATAACGTTGTATATCCTACCCTAAGGCAACCTAACATCTCGGATGTAATATTTTACAACATTCCTGGCATGTCGGTCCCTACTTCTCGGTGGGAACAATGTATACGTCTATAACGACATATATCCTAGCCTAAGGCAACCCAACATGTAGAATGTAATATTTTACAACATTCCTGGCGTGTCGTCGCCTACTTCTGGATGGGGACATTATATACATCTATAACGTTGTATATCCTACCCTAAGGCAACCTAACATCTCGGATGTAATATTTTACAACATTCCTGGCATGTCGGTCCCTACTTCTCGGTGGGAACATTGTATACGTCTATAACGATATATATTCTAGCCCAAGGCAACCTAATATGTCGAATGTAATATTTTACAACATTCCTGTCGTGTCGTCGCCTGCTTCTCGATGGGGACATTATATACGACTATAACGTTGTATATTCTAACCTAACGCAACCTAAAATCTGGGCTGTAATATTTTACAACATACCTGGCGTGTCGTCGCCTACTTCTGGATAGGGACATTATATACATCTATAACGTCATATATCCTAACCTAAGGGAACCTAACATCTCGGGTGTAATATTTTACAACATTCCTGGCGTGTCGTTGCCTACTTCTCGATGGGGTCATTATATACATCTATAACGTTGTATATCCTAACCTAGGGCAACCTAACATCTCGGATGTAATATTTTACAACATTCCTGGCATGTCGGGCCCTACTTCTCGGTGGGAACATTGTATACGTCTATAACGATACATATCCTAGCCTAAGGCAACCCAACATGTCGAATGTAATATTTTACAACATTCCTGGCGTGTCGTCGCCTACTTCTCGCTGGGGACATTATATACAACTATAACGTTGTACATCCTACCCTAAGGCAACCTAACACCTCGGATGTAATATTTTACAACATTCCTGGCGTGTCGCCGCCTGCTTCTCGGTGGGAACATTGTATACGTCTATAACTATATATATCCTAGCCTAAGGCAACCTAACATGTCGAATGTAATATTTTACAACATTCCTGTCGTGTCGTCTCCTGCATCTCGATGGGGACATTCTATACGTCCATAACGTTGTATATCCTAACCTAAGGGAACCTAACATCTCGGGTGTAATATTTTAGAACATTCCTGACGCGTCAGTCCCTATTTCTCGGTGGGATCATTATATACGTCTATAACGTTATATATCCTAGCCTAAGGCAACCTAACTTGTAGAATGTAATATTTTACAACATTCCTGGCGTGTCGTCGCCTACTTCTCGATGAGGACATTATATACATCTATAACGTTGTATATCCTAACCTAACGCAACCTAACATCTGGGATGTAATATTTTACAACATTCCTGTCATGTCGTCTCCTGCATCTCGATGGGGACATTATATACGTCTATAACGATATATATCCTAACCTAAGGCAACCTAACATCTCGGATGTAATATTTTACAACATTCCTGGCGCTTCGGCTGCTACTTTTCGGTGGGAACATTATATACGTCTATAACGTTACATATCCTAACGTATGGCAACATAACATCTCGGATGTTATATTTTACAACATTCCTGGCGTGTCGTCGCCTGCTTCTCGATGGGGACTTTATGTACGTCTAGAATGTTGTATATCCTAACCTATCGCAACCTAACATCTGGGATGTAATATTTTCAACATTCCTGGCATGTCGGTCCCTACGTCTCGGTGGGAACGTTATATACGTCTATAACGATATGTATCCTAACCTAAGGGAACCTTACATCTCGGATGTAATATTTTACAACATTCCTGGCATGTTGGGCCCTACTTCTCGGTGGGAACATTGTATACGTCTATAACTATATATATCGTAGCCTAAGGCAACCTAACATGTCGAATGTAATATTTTACAACATTCCTGTCGTGTCGTCTCCTGCATCTCGATGGGGACATTATATACGTCTATAAAGTTGAATATCCTAACCTAAAGCAACCTAACATCTGGGATGTAATATTATACAACATTCCTGGCATGTCGGTCCCTACTTCTCGATGGAAACAATGTATACGTCTATAACGACATATATCGTAGCCTAAGTCAACCCAAAATGTAGAATGTAATATTTTACAACATTCCTGGCGTGTCGTCGCCTACTTCTCGATGGGGACGTTATATACATCTATAACGTTGTATATCCTACCCTAAGGCAACCTAACATCTCGGATGTAATATTTTACAACATTCCTGGCATGTCGGTCCCTACTTCTCGGTGGGAACAATGTATACGTCTATAACGACATATATCCTAGCCTAAGGCAACCCAACATGTAGAATGTAATATTTTACAACATTCCTGGCGTGTCGTCGCCTACTTCTGGATGGGGACATTATATACATCTATAACGTTGTATATCCTACCCTAAGGCAACCTAACATCTCGGATGTAATATTTTACAACATTCCTGGCATGTCGGTCCCTACTTCTCGGTGGGAACATTGTATACGTCTATAACGATATATATTCTAGCCCAAGGCAACCTAACATGTCGAATGTAATATTTTACAACATTCCTGTCGTGTCGTCGCCTGCTTCTCGATGGGGACATTATATACGACTATAACGTTGTATATTCTAACCTAACGCAACCTAAAATCTGGGCTGTAATATTTTACAACATTCCTGGCGTGTCGTCGCCTACTTCTGGATAGGGACATTATATACATCTATAACGTCATATATCCTAACCTAAGGGAACCTAACATCTCGGGTGTAATATTTTACAACATTCCTGGCGTGTCGTTGCCTACTTCTCGATGGGGTCATTATATACATCTATAACGTTGTATATCCTAACCTAGGGCAACCTAACATCTCGGATGTAATATTTTACAACATTCCTGGCATGTCGGGCCCTACTTCTCGGTGGGAACATTGTATACGTCTATAACGATACATATCCTAGCCTAAGGCAACCCAACATGTCGAATGTAATATTTTACAACATTCCTGGCGTGTCGTCGCCTACTTCTCGCTGGGGACATTATATACATCTATAACGTTGTACATCCTACCCTAAGGCAACCTAACACCTCGGATGTAATATTTTACAACATTCCTGGCGTGTCGCCGCCTGCTTCTCGGTGGGAACATTGTATACGTCTATAACTATATATATCCTAGCCTAAGGCAACCTAACATGTCGAATGTAATATTTTACAACATTCCTGTCGTGTCGTCTCCTGCATCTCGATGGGGACATTCTATACGTCCATAACGTTGTATATCCTAACCTAAGGGAACCTAACATCTCGGGTGTAATATTTTAGAACATTCCTGACGCGTCAGTCCCTATTTCTCGGTGGGATCATTATATACGTCTATAACGTTATATATCCTAGCCTAAGGCAACCTAACTTGTAGAATGTAATATTTTACAACATTCCTGGCGTGTCGTCGCCTACTTCTCGATGAGGACATTATATACATCTATAACGTTGTATATCCTAACCTAACGCAACCTAACATCTGGGATGTAATATTTTACAACATTCCTGTCATGTCGTCTCCTGCATCTCGATGGGGACATTATATACGTCTATAACGATATATATCCTAACCTAAGGCAACCTAACATCTCGGATGTAATATTTTACAACATTCCTGGCGCTTCGGCTGCTACTTTTCGGTGGGAACATTATATACGTCTATAACGTTACATATCCTAACGTATGGCAACATAACATCTCGGATGTTATATTTTACAACATTCCTGGCGTGTCGTCGCCTGCTTCTCGATGGGGACTTTATGTACGTCTAGAATGTTGTATATCCTAACCTATCGCAACCTAACATCTGGGATGTAATATTTTCAACATTCCTGGCATGTCGGTCCCTACGTCTCGGTGGGAACGTTATATACGTCTATAACGATATGTATCCTAACCTAAGGGAACCTTACATCTCGGATGTAATATTTTACAACATTCCTGGCATGTTGGGCCCTACTTCTCGGTGGGAACATTGTATACGTCTATAACTATATATATCCTAGCCTAAGGCAACCTAACATGTCGAATGTAATATTTTACAACATTCCTGTCGTGTCGTCTCCTGCATCTCGATGGGGACATTATATACGTCTATAAAGTTGAATATCCTAACCTAAGGGAACCTTACATCTCGGATGTAATATTTTACAACATTCCTGGCATGTCGGGCCCTACTTCTCGATGGAAACAATGTATACGTCTATAAGGACATATATCGTAGCCTAAGGCAACCCAAAATGTAGAATGTAATATTTTACAACATTCCTGGCGTGTCGTCGCCTACTTCTCGATGGGGACGTTATATACATCTATAACGTTGTATATCCTACCCTAAGGCAACCTAACATCTCGGATGTAATATTTTACAACATTCCTGTCATGTCGTCTCCTGCATCTCGATGGGGACATTATATACGTCTATAACGATATATATCCTAACCTAAGGCAACCTAACATCTCGGATGTAATATTTTACAACATTCCTGGCGCTTCGGCTGCTACTTTTCGGTGGGAACATTATATACGTCTATAACGTTACATATCCTAACGTATGGCAACATAACATCTCGGATGTTATATTTTACAACATTCCTGGCGTGTCGTCGCCTGCTTCTCGATGGGGACTTTATGTACGTCTAGAACGTTGTATATTCTAACCTAACGCAACCTAAAATCTGGGATGTAATATTTTACAACATTCCTGGCGTGTCGTCGCCTACTTCTGGATAGGGACATTATATACATCTATAACGTCATATATCCTAACCTAAGGGAACCTAACATCTCGGGTGTAATATTTTACAACATTCCTGGCGTGTCGTTGCCTACTTCTCGGTGGGAACATTGTATACGTCTATAACTATGTATATCCTAGCCTAAGGCAACCTAACATGTCGAATGTAATATTTTACAACATTCCTGTCGTGTCGTCTCCTGCATCTCAATGGGGACATTATATACGTCTATAACGTTGAATATCCTAACCTAAAGCAACCTAACATCTGGGATGTAATATTTTACAACATTCCTGGCAAGTCGGTCCCTACTTCTCGGTGGGAACATTGTATACGTCTATAACGATACATATCCTAGCCTAAGGCAACCCAACATGTCGAATGTAATATTTTACAACATTCCTGGCGTGTCGTCGCCTACTTCTCGCTGAGGACATTATATACATCTATAACGTTGTACATCCTACCCTAAGGCAACCTAACACCTCGGATGTAATATTTTACAACATTCCTGGCATGTCGGTCCCTATTTCTCGGTGGGAACATTATATACGTCTATAACGTTATATATCCTAGCCTAAGGCAACCTAACTTGTAGAATGTAATATTTTACAACATTCCTGGCGTGTCGTCGCCTACTTCTCGATGGGGACAATATATACATCTATAACGTTGTATATCCTAACCTAAGGCGACCTAACATCTCGGATGTAGTATTTTACAACATTCCTGGCATGTCGGTTCCTACTTCTCGGTGGGAACATTGTGTACGTCTATAACGATATATATCCTAGCCTAAGGCAACCTAACATGTCGAGTGTAATATTTTACTACATTCCTGTCGTGTCGTCGCCTGCTTCTCGATGGGGACATTATATACGTCTATAACGTTGTATATTCTAACCTACCGCAATCTAACATCAGGGATGTAATATATTACAACAGTCCTGGCGTGTCGTCGCCTACTTCTGGATGGGGACATTATATACATCTATAACGTCATATATCCTAACCTAAGGGAACCTAACATCTCGGGTGTAATATTTTACAACGTTCCTGGCGTGTCGTTGCCTACTTCTCGATGGGGACATTATATACATCTATAACGTTGTATATTCTAACCTAACGCAACCTAACACCTGGGATGTAATATTTTACAACATTCCTGGCGTGTCGTCGCCTACTTCTGGATGGGGACATTATATACATCTATAACGTCATATATCCTAACCTAAGGGAACCTAACATCTCGGGTGTAATATTTTACAACATTCCTGTCGTGTCGTCGCCTGCTTCTCGATGGGGATATTCTATACGTCTATAACGTTGTATATCCTAACCTAAGGGAACCTATCATCTCGAGTGTAATATTTTAGAACATTCCTGACGCGTCAGTCCCTATTTCTCGGTGGGAACATTATATACGTCTATAACGTTATATATCCTAGCCTAAGGCAACCTAACTTGTAGAATGTAATATTTTACAACATTCCTGGCGTGTCGTCGCCTACTTCTGGATGGGGACATTATATACATTTATAACGTCATATATCCTAACCTAAGGGAACCTAACATCTCGGGTGTAATATTTTACAACATTCCTGTCGTGTCGTCGCCTGCTTCTCGGTGGGCTCATCATATACGTCTATAGCGATATATATCCTAGCCTAAGGCGATCTAACATGTCGAATGTAATATTTTACATCATTCCTGACGTGTCGGCCCGTAGTTCTCGGTGGTAACATTATATACGTCTATAACGTTATATATCTTAGCCTACGGCAACCTAACATGTCGAATGTAATATTTTACAACATTCCTGGCGTGTCGTCGCTACTTCTGGATGGGGATATTATATAAATATATTACGTTGTATATCCTAACCTAAGGGAACCTAACATCTCGCATGTAATTTTTTAAAACATTCCTGGCATGTCGGTCCCTACGTCTCGGTGAGAACATTATATACGTCTACAACGTCGTATATCCTAACCTAAGGCAACCTAACATCTCGGATGTAATATTTTACAACACTCCTGGCATGTCGGTCCCTACTTCTCGGTGGGAACATTCTATATGTCTATAACGTTGTATATCCTAACCTAAGGCAACCTAACATATCGGATGTAATATTTTACAACATTCCTGGCGTGTCGTCGCCTGCTTCACGATGGGGACATTATATACGTCTATAACGTTGTATATCCTAAACTAAAGCGACCTAACACCTCGGATGTAATATTTTACAACATTCCTGCCATGTCGGTCCCTACATCTCGGTGGGAACATACTATACGTCTATAACGTTGTATATCCTAACTTAAGGGTCCCTAACATCTCGGATGTAATATTTGACAACTTTCCTGGCGTGTTAGCCCGTACTTCTCGGTGGGCTCATCATATACGTCTATAGCGATATATATCCTAGCCTAAGGCGATCTAACATGTCGAATGTAATATTTTACATCATTCCTGACGTGTCGGCCCGTAGTTCTCGGTGGCAACATTATATACGTCTATAACGTTATATATCTTAGCCTAAGGCAACCTAACATGTCGAATGTAATATTTTACAACATTCCTGGCGTGTCGTCGCTACTTCTGGATGGGGATATTATATAAATATATTACGTTGTATATCCTAACCTAAGGGAACCTAACATCTCGCATGTAATTTTTTAAAACATTCCTGGCATGTCGGTCCCTACGTCTCGGTGAGAACATTATATACGTCTACAACGTTGTATATCCTAACCTAAGGCAACCTAACATCTCGGATGTAATATTTTACAACACTCCTGGCATGTCGGTCCCTACTTCTCGGTGGGAACATTCTATATGTCTATAACGTTGTATATCCTAACCTAAGGCAACCTAACATATCGGATGTAATATTTTACAACATTCCTGGCATGTCGGTCTCTACTTCTTGGTGGCAACATTGTATACGTCTATAACGATATATGTCCTAGCCTAATGCAACCTAACATCTCGGATGTAATATTTTACAACATTCCTGGCGTGTCGACTCCTGCTTCTCGATGGGGACATTATATACGTCTATAATGTTGTATAACCTAACCTAACGCAACCTAACATCTCGGATGTAATATTTTATAACATTCCTGGCGTGTCGTCTCCTGCTTCTCGATGGAGACATTATATACGTCAATAACGTTGTATATCCTAACCTAAAGCGACCTAACATCTCGGATGTAATATTTTACAACATTCCTGGCATGTCGGTCCCTACATCTCGGTGGGAACATACTATACGTCTATAACGTTGTATATCCTAACTTAAGGG
>CAXAJV010000247.1:1640324-1642824 GCA_963969225.1 Xylocopa violacea | reverse complement strand
CACGCTGGGCATTAAGATAGCGCGTACAGAGAACATGCTGGGCATCGACGATGCAAGCGCGTATGCAATTTTCACGCTGGGCAAATATCGCCGAAAGCACGGACATCTCTTTCACGCTGGGCATTAAGATAGCGCGTACAGAGAACATGCTGGTCATCAAGGCGAGGAAGCGCGTACAATTGCGTCACGCTGATTTATCGTACACCTTTTTTCTCCATCGTCTATAGCACGAACATCTCTTGCGAGAACATGCTGGGCAACGACGATGGCAAGCGGTTATAATCGTGTCACGCTGTATTGTTTAATATGTATATAAAGAATACCTTTTATCGTCTAATGCGCGAACGCGTAGTACCTCTTGGCACTCCATTTGACTATAACAGAGATACTACACACGCTCTCACACGCTGGGCATTATGATAGCGCGTACAGAGAAGCGTGCTGTTCGGCATAGACGAGCAAGCGCGTACAATTGTGTCACGCTGAAGTATATTTTTGTATCTCGCCCTCCTCAGGCGAGCTGGCGCGTACCAAGTGCGCGCTGGGCATTCGACACGGGACACCTTTTGGAAGTTCGTCGAGAGACTCCTCTGTTTCGTAACAGATCGTGTCGAAATGACATATACCATTTATTCTTTTGTCTTCTTCAGTGGATGCTTATTTTTTATTTTTTGTTTCGTTCCTCAACTCAGTGGATGCTCATTTTTATTTTTTTTTGTTGAGGAACTTGTTTGGTATATCATCGGTGTATATCTATCTCCATATACACCTTTCATGCGTATAGCATATTATGGACATTTCGTACACACATCTGGTACGTCCAAAAATTCAATATGTATCTCTAGAGTCCGTTCCGAGAGCTCGGAGCGTAAAGATTTAGAATCGATGCAAGGAAGGTACAATTTAACCGAGTAAAACTCGGATAAATGGTCACCAACGTCACCGTTGGACGCTCGCCACATATGGGCCATTCGGTCAAAGACACCGACCCGTGGCAATGCAGTGTGGAGAAAATTCGACAACCGACACGGGACAGAGCAGTCGAGAACGTATTCTCGAGGAGCGGTGGACTGCTTCTCAACCGAAGTCATAGAATAGCCACGCGCCCGACGCTACTCCGCCCGGCCGGCTCGAACCGACCTGTCTCCTTATAGATACGGAACGGCCGGCCGGGCGGTCGGCGCCGGCCGGGCTAACGCACGGGCGCTTACGGTGGTAAACTCCAGCGGCGACCGACCGTCCGGAAAGGCTGCTGTAACTTAGTCGCGCGGAGGCGCAAGTATAAAGTGCTATTAACGTTGAACTTTTATGAACGGAAATTGTTTAAACATAATGAATATATACAGAAAAACATATTTCTAGAATATAACGAATTTTAATCGATTTTAACATTGAAAAAACGCAGTTATAAAATACGAAGTCAACGAAAAACACGAAAAATCGAAAATCTGACACGTACAAATGAATTCTACAATCAAATTAATCGATATTACGAAAAAAAAACCAATCGTTTATATAAAAAAATTACCGATAAATTGACAAAAACCGCCAGTCGTGTCGGTTTCGGGAGACTAAAAATTATAAATTCGACTAAACAATGCGCTAATAAATTCAATCAATAGCTTTCAATAAGGTTTCTGCAAAAAAATTGTTAGGTCAACGGTTTAATTTACGAGAAAATAGCGAAAAACCGCCGATCGTGTCGCTTCCGACCTCTCGTTGCGAATATTTTCTAAGTTCCCCGCCGTGTCGCTTCCGACCGCTCGGCGCGAATATTTTCTAAGTTCCCCGTCGTGTCGCTTCCGACCGCTCGGCGCGAATATTTTCTAAGTTCCCCGCCGTGTCGCTTCCGACCGCTCGGCGCGAATATTTTCTAAGTTCCCGGTCATGTCGGTTTCGACCTCTCGGTGGGAATATTTTACAATTTCACGGTCATGTCGCTTCCGACCTCTCGGTGGGAATATTTTACAATTTCACGGACATGTCGCTTCCGACCTCTCGGTGGGAATATTTTACAATTTCACGGTCATGTCGCTTCCGACCTCTCGGTAGGAATATTTTTCAAATCTCCGGACGCATCGCTTCCTACATTTCGGTGAGGATATCTTTTACGTTTCTGAACGTATCGGTCCCGACCTCTTGGTGCGAATATTATATATATATATATATATATATATATATATATATATATATATATATATATATATATAACATAATATAACCTAACCTAATACAACCTGATCGCACGGTGCGAATATTTTCAAAGTTCCCCGCCGTGTCGCTTCCGACCTCTCGTTGCGAATATTTTCTAAGTTCCCCGTCGTGTCGCTTCCGACCGCTCGGCGCGAATATTTTCAAAGTCCCCGGTCGTGTCGGTCCCGACCGCTCGGCGCGAATATTTTCAAAGTCCCCGGTCGTGTCGGTCCCGACCGCTCGGCGCGAATATTTTCAAAGTCCCCGGTCGTGTCGGTCCCGACCGCTCGGCGCGAATATTTTCAAA